>WOVY01013993.1:0-33622 GCA_013436015.1 Rhipicephalus annulatus
GTCTGTCTGTCTGTGTCTGTCTGTCTGTGACTGTCTGTCTGTGTCTATCTGTCTGTGTCTGTCTGTGTCCGTCTGTCTATGTGTCTGTCTGTGTCTGTCTGTCTGTGTCTGTCTGTCTTCTCTGTCTGTCTGTCTTGTACCTTCCTACCTTCTCCATGTGTAGGATCGCAACTGGCTCAATCCAGTATTCCTCCATGTTTTGCACTTTCTCTCTCTCTCTCTCTCTCTGAGTATACTGACCGTTTTCAAGCCTTCCTCGCTTCTCGTCGGGTGCATCGTTTCTGCGCGTCCCGGTAGCGTCTCCACATCAGGCGCGGTGGTCATCCTCCTTTCCGGAGCGCGCCCGCGTCCCGCGCCGGGCTATAATTGGATTTATTGTCGCATCCATCTCCGAGAGCCCGGGTGGCTGGCGTCAGCCGGAGAAAAACACTCTTCGGTTGCACCACGCCCACGCCAGCAGCCACCCCAGAGGCCCGGAGGGTGCCATAGTGGTTATAGTTGCGATCGCAGGAGGGCCAAGGAGAAACCCAAGAAATTGTCGCTATTCTCGCCCACGCTCAACCACTACCACCCGAAGCGCCCGCCCAACTCATCCCTTCCTCCTCTCCCATCCCCCCTTGACACCATCGCAACCACCGCTTCGAAGCATTGTCGCGTCAACAGCGACGCTATGGCAGTGGCTTCAACAAGCCAACGCCTCTGTGGGCACAAGCTCGTCGCCGTTGGGACGTACGAAATTGAGTTATGTGTCCCCTTTCCCTTGACTGCTGCTGCCGCCGCCGGGAGCGCTCACGGCGGTGGGGGGTTTAACGGTTCCAGCGCAGTTTCGAAGAGCGTTTCGCAGAGGACGGGCTAACGGATGGACGGATGAGAAAGCATCGTCCGGGAAGGGGCCAGCGAACCTCGGGGCTTTGGGAGAGCTTCCTTACTCCCCCTCTCTCCTCCACTCGTTTTCACTTCCAATCCAAGCCACACGCCCGGCTTCTTACGGTCGTCCCTGTCATATATATCCACTCGTGTCATCGTCATCTCGACTTTTCTCGTCGACTGTCGATCCACTCCCCCGGTCGTCCTCCACGACACTTCCTTCTGGTGCTCTTCGTCTTCTTGGCGATTTTTCCTTACTTTTGCTTTGAGCCCGGCCAGTTATGTGCTTGCGCGTCTCGGTGATTGGTCGTGGCGTTTGTCTTGCTTTTAGCTAAATATTGTCACTTTGTACCGTTGTGTGTATACATGCAGCTTTGTCGCTTTTGCGTTGGGGACGCGCTAAGCTTGTCTTGTAACTTTTAGCTCACAATATTCATGCAACAGGCACCTAGAAAAAAGGAGAATTACATTATTTATTTATTTATTTATTTATTTATTTATTTATTTATTTATTTATTTATTTATTTATTTAGTTATTATGTCGCACACGTTGCCGCGGTTTTCATTGGCAAGGACTCTATTTCGTTTGATGGGGAACGGTTGGACCTATCGCAGAGTTCGTACTTATGACGTCGACCACTTTGCCAGACCACTTTGTGGGACCTGCGATCGTGGTTTGTGACCTGTTCTGTTGTAAAAAAAAAACACTTTGGTGCTATGCGTCTAACATAGTTTAATTAGTCTAACATTAGTCTAACATATAGCTTAGATGTCATTAGGAAAGTAAATTGACAGCACAAAAATATTACTTTCTTAAATTTTGCAACCTGCTCTATTCCTGCAAGTTCGCCACAACAAAAGTGTATGAACGTGTTGCTGCGGTGTTTTTTACAGCAGATGTCGTTCTCTTAACAACTTAGCTGTCAAAGCTTTTCATTGCGCCGGCTAGTTGGTTGGTTGGTCGTTCCTCAGAGTCGTGACGCAACCCACCACGGGGGATCGGCCATGAAACGGACGGTGCCTCATTTGTGAGGTGGAGTTGTTTTACCACCCTGATTATTTAGATAACGATGTGTAAACAAAGAACCAATTGGGAAACGAGCGACAGACACGAATCGGCACGTGCTCGCTTGGTCCACGTCTTCGTTTTTTGCTTCGCTCTCGCAACACGTGCTGCGGTTTCTTCGACGAGGAATGCATTAACTGTCTTGGGCGAGTCCGTTAAATGACTAAAGACACATAACACGAAGTTAACAACTAGTCACGGCACTAAAGATTCCGTAACGTCACATAACAACTAGCCATCTTCCTAAGATCACGTAACAGCCATTTACTTGACTATAATAAGTTAATAATGCGTATAAAAAGGTCACATGACTAAAATCACGTCACCATCAATCACGCGTCCAAGAATTACGAACCATCACGTAACATCACGTACAACCTAGTCCCGGGGCCAACATCACGCAACACGGCGTAGCGATTAGTGACGAGACTCAAATGACGTACTTGACCTCACGTAGTAACTGGTCACTGGACTAAAATCACGTAACACGACAGCTAGTCATGTGTTATTTTCCCGCTAAAACCAAGTGACACTTGCGTAGTATGTGGAACAAACCGAAACCGCAAAAGAATAGCCAAGCTTAGGCATACTTAGTACTCCTATATAGCAAAGGCCTATAGCATATCTCTAGAACAAGAGCCAGGCCTTCTTAGCTTGGCGTGGCGTTCCCTACGTGGGACTAACCGGGTGACTCAGGGTCTCGCCTGCGCGTTCCCTTGACTTTAATAAAATTAGTTCATCACCAGTACCATCAACGTAAGGAAAAACTTCGAATGAGCTAGGCCGAACACTGGCTCCGCGTTTGACTTTATACCCTTGCGCTGCTATATATAATGTGCCTTTTTTTAATATCTTCATGAAGAAGCACGTCTTCCTGGGTGAAGGATGAAACAGTGCCGAAGGTAGTAGTTTTCATAAACTGAATGGTCCAGCACGCAACAATGACAGCAATGAGCGCAGTGCTTGGTCGATGCATTTTGAGGCGCAGATGAATCGGTTTTACTAATTGCTTCTCGGCGATATGCGTACCCAATCTCACGGCATACGCTTGACAGTTCTTAATAAGTACCTACTCCAAACTTACTTGAATTGTTTTGTTTTTATTTGCCAATTATTTTCTGACATGCAACATAACAGTGCCGCTTCGCCAGTATACGCGTCCACAGAAAATAGCATATTTACTTTCAGATCGAAAAAAAAGGTAGCATGACGCTTTATTTTTTCAAGAAACAAATTTTTATTCAATATATTCAATAATAAATACAGTACAAACAAAAAAGTGCGTGTAATACAGAAGGAGGTCCCAAAGTAAACACTGTCAAGGGAATCACATATTAGAACAACTATGAGTAACGTAAAACAGAGATTGACAGCTAAGAACCTATTTCAATAATACAAACTAGCGCGTATGTGAATGCCTTACTTTATGTAATGCACAAAGACAGCTCGAAGTATGCCGTGCAGTATTTCCGCATCTAATTTCAAGAACTTGCTTCGAGGGTGAGCTCGATGTCGTTTCTCCGCCTCTTTTAGTATAAACAGGATTCCCGCCTGAAAGGATTACAGGAGACTAGATTGGAATATATCTCTATCAGTATCAGATGTTATCTGCCAACGGGACAGGCCTCCTCGTTCAATCGCTGCATACCTCCAAGAAACACACATCTTAATAATGATGATGAAAACTGCACTATGCTTGCATAGAAAAGATGACCTTGCCACGATCACGCTCGTACTTAAGTTTATACTATGTAAAACAGCTGACCAGGGAAGCCGATTAATCGAGCTGGGTATTAGGGGGTCGTGCTTGAGGCCCACACGCATAGCCGAAATTAACGCCCCTCTCTGGGCCTCAACGGACTGTTCGAAGAAAGCATCGATTGTTCCGCCTCCTTCGTTCGTTGCGCAAATTAGCTCGCTTTCCATACGCAACAACTCGTTCTTTCCACGGCATTCCTTTCTCTATGTTTTTTTTTCTCGATTATTTCTTGTTTCGCTGTTTTTCATCGTCTCACGGGTGGGCTAGGCGTAAGCGTAATTAGCGGTCATAAACTTGGAGCGTCCCGCGCAGTCGACGCAGCATGCTTGGCGTGATTTTCTCTTTTTCGTGTAAATGTGTATTTTCTGTTACTCGATACTTTTTTTTTTGTTTTCGTGGGAAATGAATTGAAGGCCCTGCCCAGCCAACGGACACGCCTTCGTAGACCTGTCGCCGCGTGTGGCTGCCGAGAAATTGGCCTTTAAAATTCTCGAAGACGGCCGCTTCTTCGGTGCTCAACGAGCGGAACGCGATACGGCCTGACGTCATCTTCATTACCTGGAAGCCTTCTTTTTTTTTTCTTGTAATGCTGCCTCTACGCATGTATGTGTCATTCCTTAAGACCAGCGCGCGAAAGCAATTTTCGCAAGATCTATAGCGGTTATATACGCGAAGACGTGTCGCGGAGGGAACGCCTTCGTGATTTAGTGCGGTGACGAATAAGTAAACAGAAAACGTGCGTTTTGGATAAAGTTGTTTCTCTCGCTCTCTCTCTCTCTCTCTCTCTCTCTCTCTCTCTCCGCCTCTACGCTCACATGTCGTCATGTTCCAGAGAAAGAACAAAAACCTTAGGGTCCCTAATGCATTAGCCTAAGATGCGAAATATTTCTTGTTCTGTTTCGTATTAGTCGTTCAATGTGTCCTATTCCACCCACCTCCGAGAGATTTTCTGCACTTAACCTGGCCTCCGCAAGCCTCCGCAAGCACTACCTCTGCAAGCAGAGTCTACCCGCTTTCCTTAAGCAAGTGACGATGCCATGTGATGACTTCTTCATAGCGACGTTATCACATGATAATTTTTAACGTGAAAGTGTTTTATGCCGGGATTCACCAAGACTTCAGTGACGTATTTCCATCACGTAAATGACGCAGAAAGAAATATACATGATCAGAAGACAAAAGTTCCGTCAACGGGAGTTGAACACATGACCTACACACACACACACACACACACACACACACACAGATATATATATATATATATATATATATATATATATATATATATATATATATATATATATATATATATATAGGCAGGCGTGGTAGTTGAGTGGCCGTAGCGTTGCATATAGTCAAGTAGATCCTCCGTGAGTGGTCACAACCTGGGTTTATTTCGACGTTTCGGCCTAGAGTCTGGCCTTCATCAGGACTGATGAAGGCCAGACTCTAGGCCGAAACGTCGAAATAAACCACGTTGTGACCGCTCACGAAAGATCTACTTGACTATATATATATATATATATATATATATATATATATATATATATATCCCGATATTTTCGCCACCTAGCTTTCTTTAACATGCGCGCCTGAATCTACGAGTACACGGGCCTCAAACATTTTCTCCCCCATCGAAAATGCGGTCAGTGCGGCCGGGATACGAATAAAAGTGTATTAAGCAGTAAATAGCCACCAACTCTATAGAACATAATACTTATTCTGGGCCTTAAATTGATTTTAGTGTTATTGCTCTTAAACCTCCCTCGCAAAGGCAAGAAATAAAAGAAACGTGTAGTTGCGGTTAATGCCGCAGGAGGAAAATGTGTTTAGTACTAAGTGGCGACTAATAAAACGGAATCTTCTTGGTCACTTCAACCCGACAAGGCTCCTCGGCGACAAGGAGTCGCAGTCATTTCTGTATTTCCAGGCTTTCCTCAACACTGACACAAAATAAAACTAAAGCAAATGCGAAACGATAGGACGTGATCCTAAATTTTGATACGAGGATACTCAGTGTTTTCATACGAGACGAAACTGTATCGAAAAACAAAACAAAACAAAAAGAGAACAGAGCAGGGCCAAACTGCGCACGCAGGAGGCGAGAGGAGGCCAATCGCAATTATGCAAATCCACCACTCGTGCTGGCACCGTCACTGCGGCGCCATATATATCCCCTCCCATTTGCTAAGGCAATCGCACATTCAGCGTTCGTTCGGTTAAATGAGCGCTCCACTGCGGTTTTTTCTCGGTCGCTCGACTGAGAACGAAAGAGGAAGAAAGGAAGATTGGTGCAGCGGGGAGGTGTCATTGGCTCGCCTATATACGCTTTCTGGTCGTCGCAGTCGTTTGGCACGCAAAAGCAGACGAAAAAAAACAGACGGTCCGAAGCAGACGACAACAAAGAAGTAGGCCTAAATCAGCATAGTCACGCGCGTACAGAAACGCGTGCACGAACAGACGTGCATGAGCTTTTCGGAGCGGACGCGTGGGGAATTTCGGGAACAAACTAACAGGAAAAGAGATTTAGAACGTGGCGGAAAAAAGGAATCGGTATATGGCTCTTATGTGCATTTCTTTCGAGCAGTGTTCTCGCGCTTTGTTTGCATGTTTTAGGGGAGAAAGGTTCGGAGGAATGGCGGAAGTGAAGTAAATGTGTAGATGTGAGCGAGAGGCGAATTTGCTGCGCCCGACCCGAAGGAGCAATCACATTCGAGCAGGGGTAGTCGAGTCGAAGAATTTCCATCGACCGCGTGGTCTGTATCGCGTGGCCCGCGAACCTCTCGCCTTTGCCTCTTTCCCGTCATTTTCTACGAAGTTCTTTAGGCCTGGCTGCAAATTCGTGCAGCGTTAACGCTACCAGAACCGATGCGTAGCCATCCGAAGAGCTTAATTGATTAAAGAAGCGAGCCTAACGATGTTTCTCTTTATTGCTCTGGTCATTTTGTGTCATTTGTGTTTCATTTCGTTGCGGACTTAGCATTTCGTTGCTCTATAATTGTCCTGTAGACGTCTAATAGACATGTTTGCCTGCCTGCACCATTTTAATCGCGGCAGTGCTTGTGTGTTGGCTTCGCGCACTTAGATATCATCCCATTTTCTTGGTAGTCATGTTTTTACACACATTTCGAAGGGACACTTTATGTTGTAAACTACATGATATATTTTAAAAACGTTTTTTTTAGTTTTCTTAATTCGATGAATGAGATGCTATGCTAAGTTATGGATCGGTTCCGGCTACTCGTTGTTACGTCTACATTTTATTGATCGGTTTGTGGTTGGTAATTTATTAATTTTCCTGAAAAGCATACATATCAAGGCTAAAATAAGTACAAGACGCGTTAGCACGTGGTCGTTGGCCGATATCGAGCAATTGAAACAATCAACCCCTACAAATAAAGTGTTCTTAATTTGCGCTTTGTTTATAATAGCCTATTTTAATTTTTATCCTCTTGGCTATGTGTGTAGTCTGTAGGCATAGCGGTCAACAGAAATATTTCTTCTGGCCCAGTGATCGTCAGAATTTTCAGTATCAGCTGGATAAAATTGAAGTCAAGCATAGACATTATGTTGTTCTATAGAGAGAGAACTTATTAGAAGGCAGAGAGGTCGTTCTGATCTTGTGAGCTCTGACCTGCTAATGTGCATATGAGGAAAAGGAAAGAGGGAAAAGAATGGCTAAGATGATGGTCGAAACAGAAATAGTTGAAGCGCTTGCTCTTCTCCTATTTCAGGGTGGTGGACTGAGTGTTTATTTTTTAGTTGACTTACACAACTTTCTTATTTACTTCAACTATAAAACTTAGTCAATCCACTGTAAAGTCTACTTGTTACATGTGCCTGCCTCCGAGATCAGTTTGTCTATGGCCAAGCTACGATGTCATGTGATCGCTTTTGTGGTGTGAGGTCACGAACTTATTGTGTGAAATCATTCGGTTGTCACGATTACGTCAGAATCTTTAACGGCCTGTGAGGTCCTGGCGAAGTCATAGGGTGATTAATTACAGTATGATTTTTTTATCTCTTGTTTTCACGTTGACACCGCGGAAGGTCATTTTTCAAGATGAACGAGTCATCTGAAGCTTTGGCCTTAGAGGGATACTAAAGTCAAATAACAATATATGCCAGAGTGAAAGCTCAATATATAAAAACGGACGACAGCATTATCAACAGCAGTGGCGAGCTTACCGAAAAGTTAAGGTAAATGTACGAGAACACATGCGCCACAAATAAGACATTCGCAAAATGATCACGATGACGTCAGACTTACCGCCTACGATTCATCACTAGCCATAGAACTAGTTGCACTAAATTAAGAACCGGCCGTTCATCAAGAGACGCAATAAAATGCTGCTGGTTCGTTTCTGCTTGATTCATGAAGGAAAAAAAAAACGCTGGATGTTACTATGGGGAATGGCGTGAGTGGTTAAAAGTTCAATATTCGCCTGGTTAAACTTGACAGGTCGTGCCATCTAGTGGGGCCAAGTTGAACGAAGCTCGTTTATCATCACGGAGGCAATGGCTAAAATTGTTGAATGACTGTTGCTCTTGCTGCAGTGGCTCCAGCTGCTTTCGCCCTGCTGCTGCCTAGTATCGGCGGCCGCGACGTAAAGCCGGGAAACGTGCACGGCATGCGGTGATGTGAGACGGCCACTTTCAGGCGCGGGATTTGAAGTACGCTAACGCAATGCGGACCACTAAAGCGTGATATTATTCAAAATAAGCACTTAATTGGCACAAAAGTAGCACTGCCAGGTTTCTGGACTGCTATTTCAGCTATCAACATCGACGTAATATTTCCCTTCAATGCTACGGAACTGACTTGGCCCTTTTACCATGCTGCTCGAACACTGCACGGTCTTCTGGCTTCTGCTGTACTGCACGCGAATCAGGCCCAGATTTAGAGAAGCTGCGCGAATGCCTCACCGTATGCCTATTACCCTCTCCTTCGCTTTGCTTTTTTCCAAGTATGCAGCGAACTGCTTTTTTTTTTAGCTCTCTCTCTCTCTCCTTCGGTCAGGAAACACGGCGTCGTTTGTGGTTTGCAAATTTGGCCCGTCGATGGCCGGACATAAAAACCGCGGGTCGTTCCAGCTCTTCTCTCCCGCCGCCTTCCGAAACTCGGCTTGCGGAAGACGTCTGTAGGACGTCTAATACGAGTGCGCTAGGCGACGCCTATAACGGAACGGCCCAGAGCGGTCGTTACCAACGTGGGAGTCGCTCCTGAGTCAGCTGCGCTGCCTGCGCCTATCGCGAGTTCCCCGATTCGAAGATATCGCACAGTTTCGTGCACTTCTTAGAATGGGGCTCGGCTCCTTCGGCACGCTCTGGATTTCTTGAGCTATATTTTGTACATCTGCCCCAGAGAGGCTTAGATGAGTAGGGATGCGTAGTTCTCGAGAATTCTCGTAAGGAACTAAAGCTCGGGGAATTCGCGCGACAGCACGTTTATATAAACGACACTACCTCGGGGTATTAAACAAATCTCCTTCCTGCTTTTTGTACACTGTGACGTGAAATTATATGGTCGTGAAACGTAGAATGCACTGACTCAACCGTTTTTACGCGTGTGCGTCTGCCGTAGCACTGTTATTTTATGCGTCAAATATGCAAAACGGCAGAGTTAACGCTCAGTAATGGCACCTGCCTCTTAACTTTATCCGTAAGGTAGTTTATATGAGGTTCAGCAAAAAATTTCTATGGGGTGTCTAACACTGGCGCATTTTCGGCGTGAGGCATTTCGAGCTTGGTTTCAGGTGTGGAAGAGACTGCGTTTAAGGTTTGTGTGCATGGGACGGCTCTTATAGGGTACTGCGGAAGTTGCTTCCTGGAAAGCGGCGGAGGCGAATGAAATGTCGTGCATGCAGTGGGCCCGGACTCAACACAAATCGGTGCAGACTCGTGGATGTTCGTTCCGCTTAGTGTCATGTCCGTTGTGTGTGTTATTGCCTGATTGGAGCGATTACGTGAAGAAAATTCCTTGTAAGCTGATTCTGCATTCAAGATACTTAACTATAGCTGTCGGACGCTTGATGGACACTTGATGGGCATGTTATTCGAAGGCACAATTGCTGTCTCGAGAATGACTCGGTTTATTAAAGGCGGAAACACTCTTGCTAGTTTTGGCCGGCACAGTAGGAATAGCGGAAATAAGCTGTTGGAGGGACTTGATGCTCGCTGTCGCCCCTTCAATGGTGATACACTGTAAGCACTTTTTCTATCCTCCCTCGGCTTTTCTTTTTGTCGTTAACGTAATAGTAGCAGTACGGCTCATTGTACTAACGTAGAGTTGCGAATTCGCCGGCTCTAAGATAAAAGCCCGCAATTATCACGTTGGCGATTGGCGGCCATGAGTTGAATGTCTGCGTGCGCAGACCTTTAACTTCCAGGGTAACATAGGTACTGCCTCTGACTGGTGAACTGCCGTGCATTAGAGGCCTTACAAAGCATTGCGTCCAAACTACATGGTGATAATGATGCTCGATTAAACACCGAATAGGTCGAACACGGCCGCTGTTCCTTCAAGTATTCATTCTTGGAATTTAACGTCCGAAAACGCGAAGATATGATGACGGACGCAGAAATTGAGGGCTCCGAGAATTTGTACCACCTTTTGTTTTCATTTTTTTTTCACACGCATCTATTTCTTAGTACACGGGCCTCAGGAATATTCGCCTCCGTAGAAAATGCAGCCGCCTCGGCCGGCATTCGATCCCCTGAGATTGCGAAGATTTGGTACGATGGGGTCACAAATTGTGGTCAACTCGGACGTCATGAAGTCTTATAGTCTTTGACCACGTGACTCTTTTATCGCTCGTGTTGACATCAGTTTTACCATTTGGTGAGGCATCTGAGGCGTTCGCCGTTGGTTAAAATGGAGTGGACGCTATTTATAAGCCAGCATTCACAGCGTAAGCTTTTCGTGTTTATAGGCGCGCGGCACACGAATCGCCTTTTTTTTCTTTTTCTTTTCTTATGGCTCCACTCTCTGCGGCCCCTTCTTTTACTCTTTGGAGTTCCTCGAAGGAGGTGTTTAATACCCGGGTAAATGTTCTCAATGTGACACTTATTCTCGGCTCTATCGCTCATGCTTAAGAAATAAGCGACCCGAGGGTATCATTAGCGACAACGGATCTTCCAGAAGTTGAGTTTCTTTAGCACTGTTTCATTCTTTCGGTTCATTCGTGGTGCCTTACTTGGGCTTCGCAAGAGATTATTAAAACAGACGACCATACGCAAGAGCAAGCATTAAAAAAAACCATAGAAATGGACGTATCTTTCTTTTGTTAGTCTCCTCATATGCCCCGCCTTAGTCCTTCTCTGAGGTCGTCCTCACTTACAGATTGGTTAATAAATAAATATGAAACAAGATAGCACGCTGTTTCTCGAGACAATGATGGAGCCGCTGTCCACTTTGGGAACGCCCAGATCGCGGCGAGGGTTATATAAATGGTTAGGCCTCGTAACCCGAAGAAGGCGGCGATTGCAATCGCGGGAGATTTATAGCTTATCGTGGCGCTTAACGGGGTTGTTAAGAGCGAAACACTGCGACTTTGAAGACAAATGGGCGAAATCGATTAGAGTTTAGATACACTGACGCACGCAAGCGCATGGGATCCGCAGTGACGTTGCGCACGGCAAGTAATCGAGTCTGTATAGTTGATGGTCAGTAGAAAGAGAGAGAGAGAGAATGTTCTGGGCCCTACACTCGCACTCGGGAAGCGAATGCAGGGCCTTGCCTACTTCCTATCTATTTAACGATCATAAAACCTAATCCGTTATCACTGACACGTGGCCACTCCATACGTAGCTCACTGTATACCGGATTTGCCGTAAGGATTCTTTTGAGACCTGTCCGAGAGGTGAAGCGCAAAGTATTCACGTTGTAATTAAAAAGGAAAGAAAAGGAAAGCGTGCCATTATGTATTTAAGGGCTCCGATGCATTTTCCTGAGACGAAGCGGTGGCTAAAATATTCTTGCATATTCTTGAATTTGATATTATTGCTTATATTCTTGAGAACCATATTCTGTGCATTTGCGTGCGTGTGTGTGTGCGTTTGAGGTTTGAGGCTGATCAATATATGCACGTGGTGTGTCAAAGTGCAGAAATATATGTTTGCTATCTCCCCTTCACGAAGGCATTTGAAAAGCGCAAAACGTGCATGAAGCTCCCGATTTGTCATTCCGACAGCGCTGCCATCAACTGATATTTATATACCCACCTAAATTTCACATCGTAAACTTTTTAATAGTCACGTATACCTTCGCGATAGTTCCTGTGTCGTTGACCTTTTGTGTATTATTACCAGTAAAAAAACGCAAATATGTTAACTACTCGCGGGTTTATACGCGTTCAGGTCAATAGGTGAGATAGCAACAACCGAGCATTGCATCTGAAGTGGCCGTAAAGATAGAGAGAGAGAGAGAAATCAGAGAAAGGTGGGCAAGTCAACTACAATCCTAGCATCCAGTTTGCTACCCTTACACTAAGGAGAGGGGGAAAGGTGGAAAGAAAGCAGCGGAGAGAAGAGCAAGTTTTTTTTTAAGGTTGAATTATATGATATTGAAGCGGGTGTACATGGCTGCAGTTGACTCGATACGTGGCGCTTATAATCCAGCCGCCTCAATCGACACGTGTGTCAATGCACCCACCGATCTTGGCTAGAAACGCTTCTTCTTCTTCTTCTTCTTCTTCTTCTTCTTCTTCTTCTTCTTCTTCTTCTTCTTCTTCTTCTTCTTCTTCTTCTTCTTCTTCTTCTTCTTCTTCTTCTTCTTCTTCTTCTTCTTCTTCTTCTTCTTTTTCTTTTTCTTCTTCTTTTTTTTACGGCGTTCGTTGTAAACACCGTCGCTCGCACGCTTGACGACTCAGCTAAAAAAATTCGACGAGTTCGCACAGGGCCTGCATTACCAACGGGTCCTGTTCGTGGAACCAACATCCAACAGCCGTCTTTATGACGGCAATCACTGTTCAACAAAAACGTAGCCCGTTTCGCGGACTCTGTGCAGTGTGTGTGAGGTTACGGACCTCACGTGTTAGTGGTGGTGTGACCTCCCTTCCAAGTATGACCTGCCGCGGTGGTGTAGTGGTTTTGGCACCGTGTTCGCCTACTGAACTAAAGGTCGCGGGATCGAATCCCGTGGCCGCGGCCTCCGCATTTAGATGCAGGCGGAAATGCCAGGGGCACGTATATATAGGCCAACATTGATCTAATGCAACGCTACATCAGACGCAATCTAGCATGAGGAGCAACCGTCAGCCAACGCTACCGACGCATCTACGTTAGCTTAGAGTTAGCAGGCGACTACTACTCGACGCACGTGGTTCGTACACGACGCCGTCAAAAAGAGAGGTAGCGAGGTATTGTGTGAAAGCCACCATGAGGCGACGTTTCCGGAATGTCTTTATGAGATGCGTGCTGTGGTTGGAAGTGGTCTTTGACGTCAGCGGGCGAGTGAAATGTGAAAGGGAACGTTTCTCGTCGTCGTCTGCTTGAGCATAGCCTTCCATAGATTTCCCTTGCCTGCCGGATTATCGGCGGTCACTTGGAAAGCGGCCGTCGTCGGAGCTATGGTGGTGGCGCCACCTAAGTAGGGGTCTTCAAATAAATTTTTACGTTTTTGGAGCTTATATGCAACAAAAATAACGTCAAAAAGTTTTAAAAAGGCGTAAACGTAATTATAATTAGCCCTACGTAAGTGACGCCGTCATTCAGCAGGCAACTCATTCACTGCAAGGCATAGTCTATGAAATAAGTAGCAAACGCCGAAATTGCCAATCTTAAAGGCTAAGTACAAAAACCCTTACCCCTGAGTAGGCAGTGCTGCCATAGATGACGGGCGTTTAGCGCTCATCCGGCAGACAAGCGAAATCGAGGAGGCTATGGCTCGAGTTATGAACTTTGAGGACTCGTAACTTCACTTTCCGTGCACACATTTCCACCATTCTTGTTTCATTCGTCTCCGTAATCATCCCTACACGCGTTTTGGTGCTAAATAAGGCTGTCCCAAAAATGTCGCAGGGCCCCTTTATGGGAAATCTCTTTATATACATTTACCGCCTGACAATCCTCTGAGCTCTATAACTTCAGCGCGTTTTCGTCATCAGTAGTGAGATGGCGTGAGGGGCTCGCGTTGGGCGCGCTCTAAAACGCCGTCGCCTCTAGCATCACATTTCGGTATAAGCGCCGCCTTCACGGAGCGTGGTCTCACTTGCGCGCGCGCTTATCAGACTTGCGATTCGGTAGAGCACAAAGGTCACTTCGCTCGCTGCCGCAGCCGCGTTTACGGAAGGAGCACGCTGATCACACCCACCAAGAGGTAACAACTGTGACACTTGTTCGCACTCGTCCTGTGTTTACATGTGCGTGTGTACATGTGCAGTGTGACCGCACCCTTGGTTACACTGCATGTAATTTAACCTAAAGTGGTACAGGTTTTATGGTCGGGGGACACTCGTCGTAGTTTGTGTATGTGTACCGCGTCCTCACGCGCTTAATACACGACATTTCGTAACGAAAAAAAAAGATAAAAAGGAACTCCCAGTCTGATCGCAGTTCGCGATTTATGGCTATTTAACGGCTTCGTCGAAGAGTCGTCATCGAGCCGAGCCGAGATGCAGTCGAGTGTTTGAAGTGAAAGTGCTCCTTCGGAAACGTGTCTAAACCGGTCCTCCTTCTTTAGCATGATTCTTTTCTTTCTTCTTTTTACATCATGGAATGAGTTGGCTTTTGATCAAACGAGCCGTCGCATAGTTCTTTAACGACCAGCTTCGTGGCTATGTGACTCGGCCGAGACGCGGAAGGCTTTTTTTTTTTTCTTTTTGTTCTTGCTCCGCCAGAATACGACCGAAACAGAAAAAAGATAGCGAAATCACGAACGCTTGCGGTTAATGCGGTCTTTTACGATTCGAATGCCCACTATGCGGTCTCTGTTTCGCTGAAATTGGGATCGAATGTAGATTGACTCGACTTGATCGTGTTCTTTGAAGTGCAGTGAACCTTATCTTTACGTTGTAACAGGTCCAAAGACAAAAAAAGTATCAAAATTGCTCCTAAGTTTTTGTTTATAATGTATTTACTCAAAACTTTCTACTTACTAGAAAGAACTTCTATCTATCTATCTATCTATCTATCTATCTATCTATCTATCTATCTATCTATCTATCTATCTATCTATCTATCTATCTATCTATCTATCTATCTATCTATACATCCATCTGTCTGTCTGTCTGTCTGTCTGTCTGTCTGTCTGTCTGTCTGTCTGTCTGTCTGTCTGTCTGTCTGTCTATCTATCTATCTATCTATCTATCTATCTATCTATCTATCTATCTATCTATCTATCTATCTATCTATCTATCTATCTATCTATCTATCTATCATCTATCTGTCTATCTATCTATCTATCTCTCTCTCTCTCTATCTATCTATCTATCTATCTATCTATCTATCTATCTATCTATCTGTCTGTCTGTCTGTCTGTCTGTCTGTCTGTCTGTCTGTCTGTCTGTCTGTCTGTCTATCTATCTATCTATCTATCTATCTATCTATCTATCTATCTATCTATCTATCTATCTATCTATCTATCTATCTATCTATCTATCTATCTATCTCTTGGCTCTAGCTTGAAAGGTAATCGATCGCAAAATGAAGTGGAATTCCCGAAAACATTCGTGCCACGTGGCTTTAGTTCAACGTGGTTCTTATACGTGAAAGGAAAAAGAAAGTGGCCGAACTTGCCCGAAACTCTGCATATAAACCTCCTCCCGCTGAGTCGATCTGACACGAGTCGTCCGTGTTATCGTACAGAACGTGCTCGTGGCCCAATGTGGTCTACGCGATGATTCGATCAGCAGCAACAAGAAAGTGAATGTCTCAATGCTCTCGCCTTGTGTAGTGTATAGATGCGCACCGACGGGCATTTCGATGCGGCGTTGCGGCAACTCCATATGTCGCGTCAGTGAGCTTGTCGTTTTTGTGCGGTTGTGTTCGCGTGTGGCTTGTCGGGAGATCGCATCGGATCGGAGCCATATTTATTGCTGGGGCTTCTTGTTCCTCGTGGCGCCGTGGTTCTCTAACCCACTCTCCCTCCCTCTTTTTTTTTCTTTTTTCCTATCTCGTCGGGCCAGATTGGAAGAGCGAAGCTTATATATCCTCTCGCATCACGTATTTACACGCTGTCGTTCTGTGTCGCCGTCTGCAGCACTTCCACGGACCCCGAAAGTGGTTTTTACAGCGACCACAACCCTTTGATTCTCACGCAATTTCGTTTCAGTAAACGACACAAAGAAAACTTTGTTATGCGTAAGGAAATGATAAAGTGTGCCCATAACGTGCCCATACTTCACACGAAGTATTTTCAAGATTACTGCATGGTCTAGAGTAGTGTACTCGCGAGGATGTGTAGGGACGAGACGGTACTGTGAAGCTGCTTTGTATTGTCTACTACCACGTGCCGCTACGTAAAGTTGACAATGAATTGCGTTATTATTGTGTTGCAGAAGTGCGAGTATCTGTATTTGGCGTTGAAATTTTGTATCCCCCCCCACTGTAATGCCCTTGAGTACTGTGGGTACTATGATAAATAAATAAATAAATAAATAAATAAATAAATAAATATAAGATGTCAGAAAAAAATTATGAATATTTATAGGTGAGTCCGGGCTTCAAACGAACTTGTGGCTTTGTTTGTTTGAGTGTTTTGGTTTTGGTTTGAATAAAACAACGAGCAGTTTTGAACTACGTGGCCCGATTTGAAGCGGTGAGCCTACGAGGCTTAGCTGCTGAAGCGTAACCGCTAAACTTTTCCAGACTGTCGTCTCGGGACAAAGGTGCTCCAAGCCGAACGAAGTCAACAGAAGCCGAAAGTGCGAAGAGTAGACGAATCTATGCACTATATCCATCATTCCTATGCTCGCTGAAGCGCCGTGCGTTGAAGCTCCCATAGACACTAGCGCCACAGTTGCCTGCCTCTAGTGCATTTATAGGATATTCTATGGGTATACGCCTACAAAGCGTTACAAAGACTATTTAATGAAGTGCGGTCCAACGGTACATCGTGTCAACTTAAGTGAAGGCTTCTGTAAGTATGCGTGCAGAGTAGTATCGTTAAGTTAGAATAAAACTATATTACCACCTCAAAGCTCAACAAAGGAAAATGCGTTAGCCTGACGAAGGCAAGCATCGCCGCTTCAGCGGTGCCCTCAAAGCAGAGCCTTCCTTTTAGGGGCAAAGCTCCTTATGGCGTGGCTTGTGCGTCCCTCGTAGTACGTAACCACCAGTGGCACATACCCGAAATAGGTATAACATTTGACCTCCAAGGTGGTGCCGGTGAGAGATTTCTTCTGTGCGTTGTTTAACAATAAAAAATAGTGCTCAATGTACATGCCAATGGCTGCCAATGGGGAATGAGAGACATGAGCATTCGGCTTTTAGTCAACGCGCACGCTGCGATCCCCATTAGCAGCCATGTACATTGAGCACTATTGGACAAGAAAGGGTTGCTACATTATACTCGCTGGGTGTAACCTCCTTAGTTTTAGAAAGGTTTAGCGAGCGTTGAGCCGCAGGGCCATGAATACAATGAACTAGTACATACCATGAATGAATTCGATGTGGTTAAAGGGGGGAAGCAGATACGAAGCGCAAGCCGTAAGAAATTAAAAGCTGAATCCTCCTGTCTCTCATTTCACATTAGCAGCCACTGGCATGTACATTGAGCACTATCTGACAGGAAAAGTTTGCTACGTTATACTCACTGGGCGTAACCTCCTTGGTTTTAGAAAGGTTTAGCGAGCATTGGGCCGCAGTGCCATGAATACAGTGAACTAGTATATACCATGAACTCAAGGTGGTTGAAGGTGGGAAGTAGACCCGAAGCGCAAGCCGTAAGAAAGTGTGCGTGTGCCACCTCTCGTTTAGTCCTTGGAATGTCCACTGAATGGCGGTGCTTCTATATGGGGAATATATGATAAAAAGATTCGAGATGGTGGGACTTGGAGTGTTGAATAGATGGACGAACGGACACACAGACAGATGCGTGGATGGACGCATGAACGGACGCAGGGGCGGATGCATGAACGAACGCAGGGACGGGCGCACGAACATACGCATGGACGGTCACACAGACGGACGCATGGACGGACGAATGCTTCGCCCCACTCTCCATCATTCACTCCGTGGATATGCTGCCATTTTTTTAATCTAAACCTGACGAATAATTTGACCCCTGCACAAACGAACAAAAAAGAAAATTGTAGAAGTGTTCATGCTAACCTATCACGCGGCAAGCTCACGAAAGAATAAAATGAAAAAAAAAAGATAATACCTCGGTCACCCCCTAGGCTTTACTTGTTTGTCTCACAGAACGTCGCCACAGCAATGTGTACCGTGGCCTGTTTTCTGCACATAGCCGAGAACACTGTTCGTACGTAAAGAAACCTCAAAGCCGGTACGATTTTATTCACTGCTAGCCGGGCTCGTTCACCTGTTTTTTTACATACCAGCCAGTTTGTGGCAATTGCTGGCCCTGCTATCTCTTCTTTTACGCGTCCCTATCTTTCTTTAATGGCGGCTTTTTATCGCCCCCTACCGCAATATGAGATCTTGGCGAAGCCCTGCGATGGCGGCTTGTTTCACGCCGTTGAACTTCGGTGTAGTACCGTGGCCACTCAATAAAACAACTCGCAGTGTCCCTTAAGCATTCGCGCAACACGACCCGGAGATGAAATGCATGTTATGTTTTTTGCTCGGTAGATGCATTTCTCCTCACCCGCTCCCCTCGAAAAACCTTTCTGCGCATAACGTAGCTTTGCATTGCCTTCAAGATCCTAGGCACTGCAAGTGTTTCGCACTTTACTTGGCATTGGCCTCTGTGATCCGTGGTACTGCCTCCATGACGCTTGAACAAGCGGGGATGTCACCTGGTGGTGTCATTTCGTACTGTCATATTGTGTGATGTCTCTAACTTTGCCGATCTGTGTTCACGATGACGTCATATCGGACAACGTTCTCCCGCGATGATGATTTTTGGCATCACTAGCCGAATGAGATGCCGACACTGCCTACGGTCAATATTCGGGCTTGGTAAGACATCTAAGGCTCCCGCCTGAAAAAAATAAACTGCAGAAAGGAAAAAAAAAGTGCTGCTACGAATAAGTGTGCAGACTACTTTACCGATAGGTCTCGGTGCCACCTTATTAATAGTAGCAGTAGTAGTAGTCCCTTGCAACCATGGCACTTATTCACGTTGAGGTGTGCCATGGTTTGAACACATGCACCTGGTTGTTAAGAAGGAAATTCGTGAATATTAGTTTATATGTTCATTTAAAATGACGATATAATAGTGAAACGAAAACTGGAAAAAATAATGATATATGAAGGTGGACAGTACGAAGAAAAAAAAACAATTTAGAAATATATTAATAAATTGATTTTATGAACTAATCTCTTTGATCCTTCAACAAAATCCTGCAAGGCTCCGGCAACCTCCGGGTATACTGTGGCCAGTGGGCAAATCGCCGAAAAAAAGTACATTTAGTGCATTTATATTTAATCTAAACAGACGAAAAACGGCACCTGAGGTAATAATGCGCAAGGTCTACTATCTATTGCGGTAAATTGAGATAATGCTATATGTTGTCTCATGTACTCCTCAATAAGAACATTCGAGCTTATAGCCTTGCCGCTCGGTCTATTTTACAACTAAACGAACAAAAATATATCTTAAACGCATACGCATGAAAGTGGTCGGACTGGTGTATTGGACCCTTCACGACGTTATTAACAGTCAGTGCTTGAAAGGCGACATAATCTGTCTTCGCACAGAAAATCGGTGAAGGCCTTATTGAACTTTTTTACGTGGTAGTGGCCTATTGAATGGGCTATAGCACCTCAGTTCACTTTTTTTCGCTCTATTGCACGTCTATTTCACTCTTCGCTTTCTTTCCCGTCTTGATTCCCCATTCTCCCTTCCTTAGTGCAGGGTAGCAAACCGCATACACCAATTTCTGTAACCTCCCTGCATTTCCCTCATATTATTCTCTCTCGCTCTCTCGCGACGTTATTAATTCAGATCGAGATTTCCAAACGTAAGAAAACAACCCTTTAACAGTCTATGAGGAGGCGACGCTTTTGAGTCTCAAGTGAAACCATCTATAGAGAAGGCTCTGCTCGGTGTTGCGGTAACACGTGGCGAGGTGTTGTTTGGTAATTCGTTCATCGAAGAATTTCGAGAAGCTCGATTGGAGGCGTCGGCCGCGCCTCGGCGTTTCGTATTTTATTGTCGCGCGGGTGTCGTATAAAGAGTTGGCGCGGTGCGTCGAGCTTCCAACGTTAGTTGTGCGATTCTTACTTTATATTTCATTATTTTTTTCTACATTTATTTACCTCTTCCCCCGCCATGGCTAAATCCCTTGGCGGGTTCCTTTCCTCGACAGCGCGTATGGGGTCGTAAAATGCATTACGATTTTTTTTTTTTGCGGTGGTAGGTTCAACGAACTTACTGCGGCGTTTTTTCTTCTGTCCCGCTGATGTCACTTGAAGGATACGATATACAGCGTGTTGCGTGAAGCGACCCTGGTATCGTGAAGTACAGTAGAGGGGCGTCTGATTTATTCATTTTCCGGACAGGGTCCGACTTTCATCCGAATACAATGTTTAGCGGTGGAAGTGCAGTTTATATACATGCGCATACGAAGCCAAGGAACTATGTATAAACATCAAGAAATATACATACTTATAGTATTGCAGAAAAATGTGCCTGGTCCGTTCAGACGAAGGGTTGATACAGTTGATACATTGACGAAGTTGATTGATTGATATGATAGTTATGTTGGGTTTAACGTTCCAAAACCACAATATGATACGTTGATGAAGTGTACAGTCGCGGCTACGTCGGTGTAGAGTACGGGAGCAGCTGGATTTCGCTTTGCGGCGTGAAACCTTGAGGCAGTATCGGGCTGTGACATGCGCAGCCTGACAACTATAGGCCTCGCATTCTCCAGCTACACCACATCAGAGCCCGAAACTTCCTCAAGGTTTCGACCCGCAGAGCAAAAACCGGCTTTTCGCGTGCTCTACAAAGACGTGGCCGCGGCTGTACAAGAACATAGGCACACAAAACACAAAAAAAAATGTGATTCAGTCTGACAGCGCTGAGTCAACTCCTTATTCATATGACCGTGCAGGGCGGCTTACAGAGACAAGCAGCTCAATTTACCTGCAGCATTCGTGTAAATCAGTTGCGATGCTGTCTGGTTTATATATAAGAAAATATTCGCATCGGAAGGCTGGTTTGAACAGCGAAGCTCTTGCGCATTATGCATGCCACGCAGGATCAGTCATCCCTTATGGCAGCAGTCTTAGCAGAGGCGGTAGTGCACCCTCATCTCCCTTTATATATATATATATATATATATATATATATATAGATATATAGATATATATATATATATATATATATATATATATATATATATATATATATATATATATATATATATATATCTATATATCTATATATATATATATATATATATATATATATATATATATGTGTGTATATATATAGTCCGCGATAACCAGATGTAGACTGCCCCGTCGCGGTGGTCTAATGGCTAAGGTACTCGGCTGCTGACCCGCAGGTCGCAGGTTCGAATCCCGGCTGCGGCGACTGCATTTCCGATGGAGGCGGAAATGTTGTAGGCCCGTGTGCTCAGAATTGAGTGCACGTTAAAGAACCCCAGGTGGTTGAAATTTCCGGAGCCTCCACTACGGCGTCTCTCATAATCATATGGTGGTTTCGGGACGTTAAACCCCACTTATCAATCAACCAGATGTAGACTTATCTCCTCGATCTTTTTGAAGATAATCTTGTAGTTATTTTTCAAGGGGCGTGCGCGCTTGGGATATGAGTGGCTAGGGTGCTCGCCTGCCGACTCGAAGGTCGCTTCTTCGAGCCCGGCCGCGGCGGTCGCATTTTGATGGAGGCTGAATGGTAGAGGCCCGTGTACTATGCCATGTCAGTGCACGCTCAAAAACACCAGACGGTCAGAATTCCTGGCGCCTTCCACTACGGCGTCAGCCATAACCATGTCGTGGTTTTATTTATTTGTGTTATTACTATTATTGTTGTTGTTGTTGTTGTTGTTGTTGTCGTTATTGTTGTTGTTGTTGTTGTTGTTGTTGTTGTTGTTGTTGTTGTTGTTGTTGTTGTTGTTGTTGTTGTTGTTGTTGTTGTTTCGGAGGATGCGGGCTTACATTACCTTAGGTAGTTTGGTGTACTAATGTTCAATGAGGGTTTTCTTAGTAGCATGACCACCAAGTGCTAAAATTGTTTTCTTTCCACGTACTTCTCCTTGAACTCCCACCCGAAGTATTCGTAACTTCCTTCTAATTTCCCGAATGTTCAGACGAAATGCGTAGAAAATGAAACTGACACGGAATGGAGCGTCATTAGAGGCTTGTGATATCCGAGTTTAAGTCAACTTATGATAGAGGCCAATTTACTGTCAAAATAGTTAACCAAAGCTAATTTAATGAATTTATTAAAAGAGGAGACGGTTTTTTTTTTTTAGTGTGTGAGAAGTTGGCACTGTTGCAACACCTGGCGGGGAGATCTGAATCACAATCTTTTTTCTACGTGGTTTCTGTGATTAGCTTCGGCGGTGCGGCGAAACTCAATGAAACTAGGCAATAGACCAAGGCACATGAACACTCAGGAGCAGGCGCCGCTACAAGCCACCAAAGTCGAGGACTATAGTCGCCTCTCTCTCTACTTTATATTCTGTGTGTTGGGGGGGGGGGCAGTGGTGGATCCAAGGAGGGCGTTAGGGTGATCGCCACCCCCCCAAGCATGTCAGCAACCTCTACGCCCCTCTTGAGTGCTTGTCGTCCACCTGCTATCACCAATTGGGACACATCAGTGAGACCACTTTGAGTAGACTGTGCTAGTAAAGAGGAAAAAGACCACACCCCCTCCCCGGTGTTATGTCAAATGTCCCCCCCCCCCTAGAGGCTGGATCTGCCCCCGGGGTGGAGGGAGTGTTAACTTCGAGTCAGCGACATAGCCAGAGTTTTTTTGGGGGGGAGGAAGGTTCAGCTATGCCTTATGAATATGTTCGTGCGTGCGTTTACTGTGAGCGTGTGCATTCATTGGCCATGAAGCATGCACTTCATGCGAACTTTCTAAGTAATACGTCTGCATAGTCATTTAGTATTATTATTAGTATTATGATTAGTATTATTCTAGTGCTATTATTATTCTGTGCTATGAGTAGTTATGTTCTGCGCTATGTTTCTTTGTATAGTTCAATCATGTGTTTTTGCTTTTTTTCTATTTTAAACATTGTATCCAGTTTGATGTCCTTTGTCGCTGTGTAACCGCTTGCGCAAGTATATAGGTATGTCACACAATTGGTCCCTCTACTAGCAAGTTAGGCTATGGGACCAAACAAGTGTTTGCGAAGTTTTTTGTTACATGGATGTGAAAGTTACAATAAAAAAATTATGCAAGCCAAGCAAGACCGAAAATTTTGGGAAAGGAGGTCCATAACCTTCCTGCTTTCCAACGCCCATGCTTCGAGCCTACATAGTGATAATCGATATTGAACTTTTTCTTTATTTGCAATGGCAACTTCTTCAGCACAGCAACTACACGCAATATCGACTCCTCGAACGTCAACCATAATCAGCTACACGGCGAGACACTTTGCTATCTCGCTGCGGTGTCGAAGATTTCATCCTTTCCGGAAGTGTTTACCGTCTACGCTTTGGCGTGATCGATTCTGTTGGCTGGCTGCGAACCGCGCCGACGACATGCGACGCACCGCCATCAACATTTCTGCGGAAAGCACTCTCTGATCCTGGGGCAAATTTGCATTCACAATCTGGCACGCGATGTGTGCCAGCTATGGGCTTGCATCGCTTGAACGATTCAAACGCCTTGTCGTTACCGCTTTACTTTGTTTTTCGCCTGACTAGCGATACTAGAACGCTTTAGCCTGACGCTGTGACGTCCCTTCAACTTGTCCTTTTTCTTCATTCATCTGCGTTTGTTTTTTCTTTGTTATATGTTTTAATATGCTCCCGAGGTCCTTCTAGTTTTACCGTCTTATTTCCTAAAGTGGTCTTGTTTTGTTACGTTTCCTACTTGCCATGTTTTTGTTTGTTTTTTTTGCAGACAGTTTCTGTACGCACTCGGGGTAGTTTGATTCCTTTCTTTGTTCCCTGATCTGCGTATTCCTTCCTCTGTTTTCTGCTTCCATGTCTCGCTGTGCTTCTAAACCTGCTTTTCTTTCCCATTTTGGTTACTTTGTTACGTTCTTTACTCACTGTTATGTTTTGCTCTCGACAGCGTTTGTATGCATTGAGCGCCTGTGTCGCGTGCCTTTTTCGGCGTCTGCTTCCCTATATCCCTCGCGGTGTGTCGTCGTCATCGTCGTCTTCCCGAGATTGGCTCGCGACCAGTCGAGGAGAGCGGGCGCTGCGCGATGGAGGCACAGTGGGCACACCCTTGTTCTTCGACCAGCGTTTTCCCCTCGACTTCTTGGCATGCAAGGCTTCTGCGGCCCGATTCACTAAAGTGTACGCACACGCAAGTGTGTGTGTGTGTGTGTGTGTGTGTGTGTGTGTGTGTGTGTGTGTGTGTGTGTGTGTGTGTGTGTCATCCCGTATACCATCCACACTGCGTGGCCACCCTCACGCATTTTTCCGAATAGGGAAGGCGGGAGAATGTGTCTCCCGTCTGACGCCTGTCGCCCCGGTCTGGTTGGGGAAGCCCACCCACCCTTTTTTTCTTTCGCCCACTACTTAGTTTTCTACTTCCTATTCCTGACCCCCTCTTCCCCGCATGCTTTCCCTGATTTCATTTTAGGCCGGTCGTCGGGTCTCCGCTCGAGACGACGCCTTTGCTCTTACTGTATCTTCTCCCGCCTAAGATCGTCTCGTCCCTTTTTATTGCAGCGCTGTTTTTGTACTTCCTCCCCGACTTCTCTATGTTCTCTTTATTTTTTCCCTGCGAAGAAGCTGCTACGCGGTTATATGCACGGGGTGGGCGGTTAGGGAGAACGACGCTAGAAGGGAAAGTTGTCGCGGACGTGCGTGTGTCTACTCCCGCCTGTTTCTGCAATTTGCTTCCCTATTTTCTGACCTTCTCTGTCCCGA
This sequence comes from Rhipicephalus annulatus, assembly GCA_013436015.1. Classification (NCBI taxonomy): domain Eukaryota; kingdom Metazoa; phylum Arthropoda; class Arachnida; order Ixodida; family Ixodidae; genus Rhipicephalus; species Rhipicephalus annulatus. The sequence continues at coordinate 24,852 of WOVY01013993.1, forward strand.
CGAAGAAACTTCCAGGGATGCATTCGTGGCGCCTCGGAAAGGGGGTTCTGGGGAAACTGGCGAAGGGGATATGAGTTCCTGCTAGTCGCCGACACTTTAGCGGTTTTCCTTTATCGCCCATGCCCCCTGAGCGCGTTGCTTCCTCCAAGGAGCTGCAGTACCCACGTAGCGCCTTCGCTCGTCTTTCTTTTATTTATAATCTTTTGCTTCTTTTCTTCCTCTCCTTTCTTGTTCTAGTGGTACCAGGGGACAAATCCAGCCCTACGCTTGTCCCCTGACTGTCGGCGACGTTCTTGGATACGTCTTTTTTTTTTCCTGTTGAGCTTTTGCTTTGTATAATCTGATCCCCCAGGGGGTGTCACTGCCGAGAAGAGAAAGAAGAATAAGAAAGAGGTAACGCCCCTTTCCCTCTGCGCTGCCGCCCGCTCCTTCCTTTTAATCCCCGTCGGCCACCGTCTACCGAAAGTGCTCCCAAGCTGCTAGGCTGGCCGAGGAAAGGACTGTATATATACGTATTCTAAGCGCCTACCGGCCTCCGATCGATGCATACACCGAGCTACTCGTGGGCGCGCGCAAGGGCTTTTTTCCCGAAACGGGAAGTATAAATAGGGACGAGAAAGACTGGGGGAAAACGAAATCCCCCCCAGCCTCGAGCGAAGTGGCGTGCGTGCCTGCGGTGGAGACGTCGACTGCACGGCGCGGCGACGAAGACGCTTCGCTGGAAGTCAGGTGGAAGGTCGGGCATCGATGTTTGCCTTGGTTCGATCCGAGAACCGCTTCGCGATCTTCGCGCCGGCTATGACCCCGGCGCGCGCGGCGTCTCTTCGCGCCATCTCAGTGTGCTTTTTCGTAGAAGGAAGAAGCTTTCCTCGAAGTTCTCTGCGTCTTTCTATAGCTCTATATCTTTATATCTCTATATCATTCCCTATTTTGTGCTGTAACCGCGCAAGTGGTGTTTTATACCGCACGCTTCCGTGCATCATTTTGTCGTGGCCCGTTCGGTGACAGCTTTTTTTTTTTCGCTCACAGTTATATACCAAACTCCCGCATTTGCTTCTGCTGACCTCGTATGCACTCCGCCCGTAGACCGCGGGTCCCTGTGTTGTCGCATTTTGAGTTTTGTCCGTTTATTATGTATCGGCCAGCTGCCCTTCTGGAAGTATACTGGCGGTGAATATTTGAGAACTATAGCCGTCGCGAGTTCGCAAGGCGTTATCACCTTGCTTCTTTCGTTTTCTGTGTCTGTTTCTGAATACCGCTGGAGTAAGAGGGATCCGAAGCTTTTGGGGGTCTCGATAAAAGAAAAAAAAATGTGGGTTCCGAACAAACCTTGCCCGTCGCAAAGGGATCGCGCATGTTTGTTGCTGGCCTCTGATTTGATCGCACTTTTCCTGATTCGACGGCGTTTTTGCCTTAAGTTGCGATGTGAGAAATCGCGCGCTATATGAAATAATACGAGTACGTCATGTTTGACGTTGGGGTAGATTGAAGATTGTAACTAGGCAGCCGCGAATTTTAGTTTCTCATTCGTTCGTATTACCATAACTTTCACTAATTACCTCTGGCGCTTCTCCGTGGTGCTTAATTACTGACAATCCGTAGAGTGGACCGCTAGACCATTGTATCTGGAAGCAGTAAAACAGAAAAACATTATGAGGCAATGACTTCACCGTATGGCGTTGTCATGAAGTCATATATCGTCAATATTTGTGTTGTATTCATGATATCACACAACGTGACGTCACTTGATGCCTTCATTCCATGACATCATCGCTTCGTCACAGGTGTAACCATACGGAATGCAGCGCAAGGTCATTTGAGAGGCAAATGGTTTTGCGTGAGGTTGGGGGTGAATAGTTCAATCGACTGAAAAGAGAGAGATGACGGCTTCAAATTCACTGATTCATTGCTTGCATTCCATTACACTATATTGATCGATGAGTAATTATTTTTGCGGTTTTAATTTTTTCTTTTATATAGACCACTTTTATCCTTTCGTTAAAGACTTCTATTACAAAAACTATTCGGTTTTTGGCCAATGCCCCAGCGTGAGCGTGTGCGACATATTCAAAGGTCTACTCTACTCATGCGATTGCATAATAAACATTTTCTTTTTCCTGTTTTAGAGACCGCGCTCGTTTCTCGTGTCTTGTTTGCATCACGTGTATTGCGCTGGTAAGAAGGCGCAGGCAACTGAAACCTCCACAAGTTCTGCGTGATCTTGATGAATCGGGCACAGCACCGAACGCCGACAAAGTGCACGTCACGAAGACTCGCGCTTGTTGGAAAGGAAGTCGAGAAGCGAAGGTAAAGTTTTGCTAGCGTAAACTCACTTCCGGCGTCGCAGGGGGGACCGGAAGTCACCCCCAACTCCGAAATGGCCTCGAAGTAGCTACTTCCCTCCTTGTCAAGCACAACTTCAGCGTGGGTGTCCAAGTCGTCTGAGGCCTCGGAGTCGAAGATCAATAGACATTACGCGGGGCTTTCTCGCCTTTCACGCTTACCCTTTTCCTCCCGGTAAATCACATCTATCTATCTATCTATCTATCTATCTATCTATCTATCTATCTATCCATCTATCTATCTATCTATCTATCTATCTATCTATCTATCTATCTAATCTAACTAGCTGTTCTGTTCTGTTTTAACTGTTTTGCTGTGGAGAGGTTGAGGTGCCTATTGCCTCGGCTACTCCATATCACAAAGTTCTGCAGCGAAAAATAAAATAGTAATACAGAACGGTACCCAAAAATTAAAAATACGGAAAAGAAAGAAAAAAAAGAAAAAAAACCATAATAGCTCACTGAAACCAGTTCAAGTATCCTGCCAATACACACTTTTCTTCACGCAGTTCACACAGTCATAAACTACTTACACGCACACCTTACTACTCTAATGTCAGTATATACATGACCACACTTTACATAATACCCATCTCTGGCTGTCAGTCATAGGCGCTTGTCCTGTCCGGTCTCTGCTAAAAAGTCTGTCAGGAAGATTATTGCCTTTTTTTGGAGATGCATCTCAGGCCATTGTCCAAGTAGTTTCTTTATTGTGAGGGGCCGTCTGTCCAAACTTGCTAACTTGTTCTTTAATTTTTCTCTTTCAATCCTGTATATAACGCACTCCAAAAGAACATGGCGAATATTTTCTTCTGCATGACCACAAGGGCATTCCGGTGAGTTGGATCGATGTATCTTGTGCAGGAAGCTGTTTGTGTATGCTACTTCCAATCTAAGTCGGTGGATCAATGTCTCTAGGTGTCGTGGGAGGTCTGTCGCTATGGAAAATTTTCTGTGTGGATCAACTTCATAAAGTACCGTTTCCTTTGATTTAGGGCTCTCAAACCACTTCTCCATCAAACAATGGTTAGCTCCTTGCGATATAAAATGCCGAATATCCGCCCCAGACATAGGGATTGCGCAATCCCGTCCTTCCTTCAATGCTTTCTTCGCGAGACTATCAGCATCCTCATTTCCCTTTGTTCCAATGTGGCTGGGTATCCATTGTAATACGATGTTGTGACCCTGCGATGAGGCATATTTCACAGTTTCTGCGATACATTGTGCTATTTCGCCATTTTGTAAGGTGATCTCACATTTCTGATTAGCTGAAGAGCAGGTTTGCTATCAGTGCATATCACCTATTTTCGTGGCTCAGGATTCTCGCAGATAAGCTTAACTGCTTCAAAGATAGCCACCAATTCTGCTGTCGTCGATGAAGATTTGTGCGATAATTTGTACATCCTATTTTTCTGAATTTCGGGTATAAAGACCGCACAGGCTGACGCTTCTTCTGTGCATGATCCGTCTGTATATATCTTCGTTTTTTCATTATGCATTACATGAAGCTGATGAAGTACCAATTGTGCCGCTACTAGAAGTGCCATGTCTGCCTTCTTCTCTATGCCGTCTATTTCATGGATAACGTTGAAAAGTGGACGCGTCCAAGTGTCACACCTGTCCCGTTATTAGGGAGGCGATCGCCGGGCTAATTCGAAGAGCCGAAGTATCGGCCCCCCGAACCGCACCACGAAAGCGTGTACAATTTTGAAGTGGTCCTTTTTGGTGCGCCAGCGGACGCCGGTCGTGGCCCAAAGAACAAGTCAGAGCCGAGAGTTGATAAACAAACAATTATATTCTCAATAATGGCAGATCGAAAACAATACATAAGAATGCACACTCCACAATAGTGGCATACAATATGACACCAATCAAACCAATCAATCAACGTACTACACAACACAATCAGCCACACTTAATACAACGGACACGGACAACAATACGCACTACAATGCAGTCGCATGCATTGAACAACCAAGACACTTAAAGACTAAAGAGATAGAAAACCTATTCAGTCCAAAGTTATTGGAACCAGAGTCTGAATGATACTCTTCCGAGAATCACTCACTCAAAGTCCAGCGTTGTTGTCGTTCCGCAGCCCTCTGAAGTTTCTCTTCCAGGAAACCTCGCCGGAGTTTCTCTTCCAGGAAAACTCCCGTCTTCAATAGGCCACTCTCCAAGCTTCAAACTTCTTCGCCGGAAATCCGTCGGCTTCACACACGCAGCTGTTGCCCGCGTCTTCGCTCGATAGCGGTAAACCCACGCTCTTGCCTGTAGCTCGAGCCGTCCCTACGGACCAAAACTTCGCCGACTACACGGCGGAATCTCTACGCGCTCTGGCGTTAACTTCCGTCACCTCCTGTTCTGTCACTACGGGCAGAACCTTCGCCGACTACACGGCGGACTCTCTACGCACTCTGGCGTTAACTTCCGTCACCTCCTGTTCTGTCACTACGGGCAGAACCTTCGCCGACTCCACGGCGAAATTCCTACGCGCTCCGGCGTTAACTTCCGTCTCCTCCTGTTCTGTCACTACGGGCAGAACCTTCGCCGACTCCACGGCGGAATTCCTACGCGCTCTGGCGTTAACTTCCGTCACCTCCTGCTTTCTCGTCTCGGCCGCTCGATTAAATACCTTCCGCGCCACCTTCCAGAAATTTCTCGTCCTTTCGTCGGCGCGATACGCAGCGAAGGCTGGAGAGAGGCGAGACGGTTTGTCAGCCCTCCGCGTCGGGTGACTCAGCTCGGCGTAGCCACGCCTCCTTCGTTCTGGAAATTTCTAGTGCTTGCCCGGCCGCCGCTGTGGGGTGAGGAGGTTCGTCTGCGAAGCCGTGCTTCTGCGGGGAGAGCGCGCGCCCGGGAGCCTTGGATGTTTGCTTTCTTTTTTTTCTTTTTACCTCGCGGCGTTTCTACCGCCCGTTGTCGCAAGGATTTGGCGGCGCGCTCTTTTTTTTTTAGCGCTCGTTCTGTGACACTGCCCCCCACTTTAAGAATATTATCTCATAATATTCAAAACCACACAAACGAGCGCGAAAAGTCACCACACACTCTCACAGACTGTAACACCATCAGTCGCTCATAACACTTCACATTCACAATAGATCACGCAATACAATCTTACATTGTAGTTCAATTCCACAACACATGAAATATAGCCACAGGTACATGCCTACAACACTTCATCACACATTCCAAACAATACAACCGTACAAGTTCTCTCATTACAACAAATATACAACACTATACATCACATCATCGCACAGAACACTGACTCGCTCGACATACACTTGAGACACAGGATAACAAGAACATTCACACAACATATGTCACTCAGCCCTGCCAGACACATTCTGATTCCACCTCAGCACCTATCCTGTGTGTTTCGAGCTGCGCTTGCGTCCTTTCTTGCGGTGCTCGCTCGATCTCTTCTTGTGTTTCCACGTTCTTTTTCGGCGAGCCCTTTCCAACGACGATATCTGAGGCGTCGTCTCAGCCATCGTTGTCTCTTCCGACACCGTTAACGCGTCATTACATTCGACGGGTCTTGTCTGTTTAATTACCCGCTTGATCATGCCTCTACATTTTGCCCGGCTGGCCAACACCGTCTCCTTTACAGTGTCTGTCGGTTGAGGTCGTGCCGACGTAGGCCCGGTTGCTCGGCCCGTGAACTTATTCGACACGATCGTCCTTCTCCTTCGCTATCTCTTGCGCCGCGGCTTCGCCTCGGGCTCTAGTGAGATCCGTCACGGGATGCTCCTCCACTGTATCTCGCGGCCGCTGTGTTGGCGAGGGCTCTATCTTCGGGTCTTCTCCCAAACATCCCGGATCATTCGGTCCTCGCGCCCCGTCGATGTTTCCGATGACAAGGTCGTAAAGGGGGGTCGTCATACATAGAGCGGTAACTTTCCCGCTGAAGTACGGGGTTTTCACCTCAATCTCTGCTTCGGGAAGCATTCGAACTGTACGATCAATTAGGCAAACCGGTTTCGTTCTGCCTGTCAACTCACTTTCCCGTACCAGATTTCTCCTCACGATAACAGTGGAGCTGCCGGTATCTCTTAACACTGTAATCTTTTTGTCCGCAACTTTTCCAGGCCGCGCTGGCATTCCTTTCGTAACACCGGTTGGCTGTTTTGACATTACAGCACCCACAATAGGAATTTTCTCCCCATTCTTCAACTCTACGAATCCATCGGTGACGGCATTATTATCAGATTTCGGTGCCGCTTGAACAACAGGATACCTGGTGAGTTTGACTCACTCCGTTCCGACAAGCATCTGCTTTGTGCCCAGTCTGACCACACTTAAAACATTTTACTGCCGTAGGGCTCGTAAAGATCGTTCGACAGTTTTTCGCGCGATGACCCCCTCGGTTGCACAGAAAACATCGCTGAATGCTCTCTGGTGCACGCTTCTTTTCTTCGGGAGCCAATTTCTTCGAATCATCGGGACACTCGTTCTTGACCTTGGCCAAATTAGTGCCACCTTGCCGCTTCCAAGAATTGATCAGCCAATTCAAGCATTCCTTCAAATGACTCAGCCTTCCTCTCTTTCAAATACAAGCGACAGGCTTGGGTGGCAACTAGTAAGAAATTGTTCTCTAATTAGGAGCTCTCTAAGCTCATCGTACTCCTGCGCTGTCCCTGAAAGTTCAATCATCTGTCGAAATAATGGCTAAGTCGGGCGGCGTACTGTGTAGCCGTCTCCCCATCACCTGGCTTTCCTGTCCTAAATCTGTCCCGGAATCCTTCCACGGTAAATCTAAATCGCTTCAGCAAAGCAGCTTTCACCTTTGCATAGTTGGCTGCATCGGTCGGCGTCAGCCTACCGTACACACTGAGCGCTTCACCACTCAAGCAAGTACTCAAAGCAGTTGCCCATTGTTGTTCCGGCCAATTCTGGCTCCTCGCAATCGTCTCGAATCTGTGAAGGTACGCGTCAAGGTCGTCCTTCCTTTCATCAAATGCTACGAGCAACTTGCTTGGGTTCAAGCGGAAGCCATGATCCTCTCGTTTCGCTGCTTTCAACTCTAGCTTGGACGGGAGTTTCACTTCGCTGTTGCAAACGGAGCCGCTCGAGTTCTATCTCGTGCTGCCGCTGCCGTTCCCTTTCAGCCATCTCCGCTTCTCTTTCTTCTCTCGCCCTTTCGGCTGCCAACCTCTCTTTTCCAGCTCGGCTGCTTTTTCTTCCTTGGCTCTCTCTTTTCTTCTTTTTCCCTCTGGGTGACCCACTTCCGTAGTTCGGCGCCAGAAAGACCCATCTTCTCACCCAGAGCAACTAACTTTTCGAGATCCATGGTGTCTCGCAACTCTCAAATAAAACCTTGCCGCGTGCAAAAAGTATCTGCCTAAATCAGTCTATCGGAAACACTCTCCTGCACTCGTTAACGAGAACACTGAACAACACACAAATCGTTCCGATAGCACTATCAACAACTCGAGGCTCTTTCTCACTACTTTGGACACACTGTGCACCAAAAGGTCCTGTATCGCGGACGCCAGATTAATTGTCACACCCTGTCCCGTTATTAGGGAGGCGATCGCCGGGCTAATTCGAAGAGCCGAAGTATCGGCCCCCCGAACCGCACCACGAAAGCGTGTACAATTTTGAAGTGGTCCTTTTTGGTGCGCCAGCGGACGCCGGTCGTGGCCCAAAGAACAAGTCAGAGCCGAGAGTTGATAAACAAACAATTATATTCTCAATAATGGCAGATCGAAAACAATACATAAGAATGCACACTCCACAATAGTGGCATACAATATGACACCAATCAAACCAATCAATCAACGTACTACACAACACAATCAGCCACACTTAATACAACGGACACGGACAACAATACGCACTACAATGCAGTCGCATGCATTGAACAACCAAGACACTTAAAGACTAAAGAGATAGAAAACCTATTCAGTCCAAAGTTATTGGAACCAGAGTCTGAATGATACTCTTCCGAGAATCACTCACTCAAAGTCCAGCGTTGTTGTCGTTCCGCAGCCTCTGAAGTTTCTCTTCCAGGAAACCTCGCCGGAGTTTCTCTTCCAGGAAAACTCCCGTCTTCAATAGGCCACTCTCCAAGCTTCAAACTTCTTCGCCGGAAATTCCGTCGGCTTCACACACGCAGCTGTTGCCCGCGTCTTCGCTCGATAGCGGTAAACCCACGCTCTTGCCTGTAGCTCGAGCCGTCCCTACGGACCAAAACTTTCGCCGACTACACGGCGGAATCTCTACGCGCTCTGGCGTTAACTTCCGTCACCTCCTGTTCTGTCACTACGGGCAGAACCTTCGCCGACTACACGGCGGACTCTCTACGCACTCTGGCGTTAACTTCCGTCACCTCCTGTTCTGTCACTACGGGGCAGAACCTTCGCCGACTCCACGGCGAATTCTACGCGCTCTGGCGTTAACTTCCGTCACCTCCTGCTTTCT
>WOVY01013994.1:0-31517 GCA_013436015.1 Rhipicephalus annulatus
GTGCGGCGCCCGTCCGCAAGCTTCCTCCTCCTTCTTCCACCATCTGTGCACCCTTCCTCCTCTACACACCGCGCGCGCTTCTCCTCTTCACGAACATTCGCTAGCTGTATAATGTAGCGCGCATGCGCCGTCACGCTTCGAGATCATCGGCAGCTGACGCGCGCGCATGCGCCGTCACGCTTCGAGAAACATCGGCAGCTGACGCGCGCGCATGCGCCGTTTGCGCTTCTCCCCCTTCTCGAAGATTCGACAGCTGACAGTGCATGCGCTGTCGCGCTGTATATATACTCAAGGTCGGCGCTCGCTCGCTCAGTTGCCGCTCGTCGGTTGGTTTTGTACGGCGCGTCGACGTCCAGGTCGCAGTGAAATGAATTCCAACGAATCCACAAACACAATGATTGACGTCCCCTTCGACCAGCGCCGCCCTTTCGCATACGTGTGTACGGGTTCACTCATTTAACACCCCCCTCCTACAACCACGTTAACCAATTTAGCCATCGACCCAAGTAAGTCGCAATTTAACACCCCATTTCACAACCACGTTAACCAATTTAGCCATCGACCCAAGTAAGTCGCACTTTAACACCCCGTTGACGAATTATATGCTCCGCATCCTCCTCAGTGTTCCCCCGAGGGAAGCTGCGGGCAATTTTTTGTAATTTCAAGTTCCGTTAGCTTAACGATAGGTGTGCTGCCGGGAGCGTTCTGAGAGAGAGAGAGAGAACACAACTTTATTGTCGTCAGACTTAAGGAGGTAGGTGACCCACCAGGCTGAGCTTGGTGGCCACCTCCTCTGCCCTTTGTACGGCCTGGAGCTGAACGGCCAGGCTGGTGGAGGTCAGAACTGCCTCCCACCCCTCTGGCGAGGGAGCGGCTAGGAGATCGAGAGAGGGGGGATCTTCCCTGCAGGCCCAGAGAATGTGATTAAGTGTGGCTATTGAGCCACAATGCGAGCAATGCGGATCAATCGAGTCGGGGTATATACGTGCATAAATGTATGGGCACGGAAATGAATGTGTTTGCAAGCGGCGCCAGATAACCTCCTGGCGCTTAGTTAGCTTATGGTGCGGGGGTGGTTTTGTCTGCCTCGAAAGACGGTAATATTGTGTGATGTCATGGTAGGATGTCAAGGCTTCACCAGGGTTTTCCAAATCAGAGGCGGGTACCACCGCTCGGCTGACGAATCCTCGAGCATATAGGTGGGCCGCCTCGTTCCCTGGGTTCCCCGCGTGAGCCGGCACCCATACCAGCGCAATGGAGGATAGTGCGTCTTCCTCAGCATCTGTAAGGAGACTGGGCAAGAGTAAACGCAGAGTTGTGGGGGCCACAATGCCACGTGCGAAGTTGGATATAGCAGCCTTTGAGTCACTGAGTATAGTGGTGAATCCGGATGCTGCTGCTAGCGCTATCGCCGCTTCCTCAGCTTCTGTCGTATTAAGCACACGGACAGAAGCAGCCGCTTTAATTTGAGGTGAATTGGCGTTGTTGCCGGGGAGAGTGATTACGCTTATTGCATATGCTTTAGTAAACTCTCGGTATTGGGCGGCGTCAACGTACGCAACGGTTGGCTTGGACGCGTAAGTTTTTTGCAAGAATTTGGCCCTCGCTTTCCTTCTACCGTCGTGATGGCTGGCCAACATGTTCTTTGGCAGTGGTTTTATGAGGAATTTCTTTCTGATGTTGGGGGGGGATGACAGCCGGATCGTTACCCGTAGGAGATACCACATGGTCAATTTTAGCAAGGATCCAACGCCCCGTCCTGCTTCCCTGTAATCGGTGAATTTGCGCCGTAAGATGCGCTTCAAGAAGTTCTTCTAAGGTGTTATGCAGCCCAAGACTGAGGAGGTGCTCTGTCGATGTGTTTCGGGGGAGACCCAATGCCACCTTATACGCTTTGCGTATGAGCCGATTTAGTTGGGCTCGCTCAGATTGAAGGAGGTGCAAATAAGGAAGGGCGTACGTGAAGCGCGACAAAACGAAGGCTTGAATTATCTGTAGCAGTTCTTCTCCTTCATGCCTCGATTGCGAGCGCTCACTCGAGATATAAGATGGGCCGTCTGGTTCACGGTTACGGTGAGACGGTCTAGCGTAATGTTGTTGTGGTGGTTTGTTTGCACAATGAGTCCGAGTACTCTCATGTGGGCCACCTGCTTAATTGGCGTGTCATTGACATACACGTTAATACTAGGAAGTGGAGTCTTAATTTTGCGGCGATCTGGAGGTCGCAGTAATAGTAGCTCCGATTTGCTCTGGGAACACTCCAAACCCGCTTCTGACACGTGCTGAACGACTACGTCGGTTGCTCTTTGAAGAGTCTCCTCGATGTGACCATCGGATCCCACCGTCGTCCAGAGCGTGATGTCATCTGCGTAGAGGGTGTATCGCAGGCCGGGTATCGTGTCAAGTTTGGGAGGTAGTGACCTCATAGCGAGGTTGAAGAGGAAAGGGGACAAAACAGCTCCCTGCGGGGTGCCGCGATCACCGAGTGTGATGAGCTTAGAACGAAGGTCACCCACTGAGAGTTCAACCGTTCGATTAGATAAGAAAGCACGGACGTAGTTAAATATGCGTTCCCCGGATCGTAGTTCGGACAGACTGCCTAAAATGGCACTATGCTTCACGTTGTCAAATGCTTTGTGAAGGTCCAGACCGAGCAAAGCCTTGGTACTAGTGCCACTCTCAGGTCGTAGGAGATCGTGATGCAACTGGATGAGCGCATCCTGAGTGGATAGATGGGCCCTGAAGCCCAGCATTGTGGGGGGAAGTAGGCGGTGCTCTTCCGCGAAATTTTGCAAGCGACAGAGGACAACATGCTCCATTAGTTTGCCCAGGCAGGAGGTCAACGAGATTGGACGAAGATTCTCCAGGTCGAGTTTCTTGCCCGGTTTCGGTATAAACGCGACCCTTGCGTGTTTCCATTCTGATGGCAAATGGCCGGACCTCCAGCACTCATTCATATATTCAGTAATGGCCCCTACCGACTTTGGATCAAGGTTGCGCAGCGTCTTATTTGTCACCCCGTCAGGACCGGGTGCCGATGTTGTACGCAGTTTATGTAGCGCTATGCAAACCTCACTTTCCGAAATGTCGGCGTCCAACTGTTCGTTGGCTGTTCCAGTGTATTCAGGCAACTGCTCTGTGCTGTTCTGTTTCTGAGATGTGTTGATGTAGCGGGTGATGAGCTCCTCCAGCAGCTCTTCGTTGGTGCCCGGGTATTGATGGACAATTCGCGCGAGCTGTTTGCGTGCGGCCGACTTGGAGCTACCAGGGTCCAGCAGGTGTCGCAGAAGATGCCACGTTTTCTTGCAGCCCATCTGGCCATTGAGGCTGCCGCAAAGTTGGCCCCACTGTTGGCGTGTTAGCACAGCGGTGTGGGCTTCTAATTCACGTTCGAGCCTCGAGATGCGGCGGCGGAGCCTTGTGTTGTGACGTTGGCGCCGCCACCTACGCATGAGGCTTTCATGCGCCTCCCACATATGTAGAAGGCGTGAATCTGTTGATGGCTGTTCCGGAGTTACGTCTGCTTGGTATGTTGTAGCGTCCACATCTCGACTCAAAGAAAGTATCCATTCGTTCAAGTCCAATACCGAATCGGGTGCCGTTCTCTTTGCGCAGTTGGCAGAATTTATCCCAATCTGTAATGCGAGCTGTGGCTCGTTTTTTTACATTGCTTGTGGTTAACTCAATGGTTACCGCTAGAATGAAATGGTCACTTCCTACGGTGTGACCTGTGTTTTGCCAACGGGCACCCTCCGTGTTTTTGCAAAGGGAGAGGTCTGGGGTAGTATCTCGACATACGCTGTTCCCGATTCGCGTCGATTGCTCCGGATCATTGAGGATACTGAAACCTAGGTCGTGTATGATGCTCCATAATCGGCGACCCTTGGGGTTGGATTTCGGGTATCCCCATTCGGGATGTTTTGCGTTAAAATCGCCTAGTACGAGCAGCTTTGCATCCTTCGCCAGATTTGTTGCTTTCCGAAAGATGTAAGGTAGATCCGCAGCTGTATCTCTTGGAGGGCTGTATATATTTAAAATGAAGAGTGGCTTGTCTCCTCGTCTTTTTGGTATAATTTCCACCAGTGTGTGATGAATACTCGTACCCTCAATTTCATGTTGAATGGCTGTGACATTCTTGTGTACTAAGATGGCAGTGTGGCATTGTGCGCTCGCGGACATGCCTATTTTCTGATTATATGATGCGTATCCGGGCAGTTGAGCGGCAGTGTTCGTTTCTTGCAAAACTATGATGTCCGGCGAACATTCCCCATTTGGTGCATGGTTTTGAATATGCTGGATATGTTGCTGCAGATGGCCCTTCTTATTGCGGAAGCTCCTGCAGTTCCACTGCCAGACGGTGAGCGTGTGGAGAGCCGCCATGACTATGTTATTGGCGTAGGGGCCGGTGTTTGCCGGCTATTGGATGGTGTGCGGTGGATGGCCAACTGCACACTGAAGTCGGCCAGTGCAGCTTCGGTCGAGCACTTTAACACGGCGAATGAGGTGGTTGTTTCCCGGATGGTTTGGTGGATCGCATTAAAGCGCGTTTCTATTTCAGCTTTCAGATCGGATTTCAGCGTGAGATGGCTGCCGTGACTGCCGTCGTTACTTTTGTAGTGATGTCGGCGTCTGCGTGGAGTGAAGCTGTGGGTGTAGCTGCCTTGCGTTTATTAGCGTTCTGAAGTTGAGGAACTGGCGATAACGCCGGGTTTGGTGCCAGGGGGTTCGGATGTGCGTCTTGTGTTTCGGATGATGTGGGTGTAGTTTGTTTGTCGATACTGAGTGCTCTATCTATTTTGGCTTCTAGAGACTGGATGTAGCTAGTCAATTTAGCTATCTGGACTGCTGGGCCGAGATTTGAGCCTTAAGGGCAGAATTCTCCTTTGCCAACTCCCTCACCTGTGAATCGGAAAATAGTAGTGATGCCGGGGCGCCCCGCTGCCAGGCCACCGACTTGGACGCTTCTCCGGGACCTCGACTGGATGAGCGAGACACCGATGGGCTGCGCCTGGCTGATTTGGACCTTGAGTGAGATGAGGGCCTGCTGTCTCGTCGTTGGGCTGAGCGTGACCTCGGGCGCCTGCTGTGGGATCGACACCTGCTGCCACGTCGTTTAGCTGAACGAGACCCTGAGCGCCGGGTGTGGGATGGGGACCTGCTCTCTCGGCGCTGCTGCTGGTTGCTGCTGATCCCGAGTGGTGGGAAAGATGCAGAATGGTCTCGAGGTGATGGTGAGCGTCTGCTGGAGGAGCCATTGTGAGATGGGTTGCAATGGATGTTCGACGAAGGTTCTTGCGCTTCTTGCTTCGATTGCGGGGTGGGTGGCGCCTTCTTGATAAAGCGATACTTGCAGTTTGAGCTGCCGGTGTTGGGAGCGTTCTGAAGAACGCGCGTTGCTGTTACTTTATCTGGTCGATCTCGTCCCATAAGAAAGCCGAGAAGTGTCCAACCCTAAAGTGTTGGTATCTTACACCGAGACTGGAAGTAATACCAGGAGTGTCGCGCTGTTCCTATGGGGCTCTTAACACGCCTATTGCTTTAAATAAGAGGAAATGACAATTTAACGTCATCACCCACTGATCGCTTCCGGACACTGGGTGAATAATCAGAAGAAGCCTCCAACGTGTCAATGGGACGGGCCATGCCCAGAAAAGACGCTGGAATAATGGCAAACGACACCTATTCGCGAGTGTCTAATAACTGGTCGAATGCTTCATGATGAGAATAGCGTTGAATGGTCGCACATGCCGATCGAAATGCTCGGTTTTCGATTTGTGGCTGAAATGAAAGTCTACTACTACTATGACATTTGAAACGCTATCTGCCATTTCAAAATAATGACAATTATGGCAGTTCAGTGGCTCGAAACAACGGTAGACTATTACGGACGTCGTAGTGAATCGGTCAGGAAGTTTCGACCACCAGACGTATTAAACGTGTAGTTAAATATAAGCCTACAGTCCTCAACTATTTTCGCCTCCTTTAAAAGAGCGGTCCCCATGGCCGACATACGATACAACGGCTTTCGTCTCACCAGTCGAGGTCTTTCACCCCTAAATCTCTGCGGAAGGTTGCCACGCCAGCATGATTGCCAGAATAGAGCAGGGGTTGGAACGACACGTTTCTAATTGTTTTCTATAATATAGAGTAATATTAACATGCAAACTTGTTCAGTCACCGAGTGCACTCTAAAATGTTTTTTTTAAATGTCAAAGAAGTAGCAGTTGCATCCTGTCAAGAATTCTTTGGTATTTTATTAGGTTTAAACTACGGTATTTTTGTTGCTGAAGAGAAAAACACGAACTAGTTTTTGTACAATATGAGTGTTTTAGCATTAAAACAATACAATACAAATCTATATTCAAGGGCGAAATGTATGCGCTGAGTAAAAAACAATTATGAAGACATGATTGATTGATTGATATGTGGGGTTTACGTCCCAAAACCACCATATGATTTTGAGAGACGCCGTAGTGGAGGGCTCCAGAAATTTCGACCACCTGTGGCTCTTTAACGTGCACCCAAATCTGAGCACACGGGCCTACAACATTTCCGCCTCCATCGGAAATGCAGCCGCCGCAGCCGGGATTGGAACCCGCGCCCTGCGGGTCAGCAGCCGAGTACCTTAGCCACTAGACCACCGCGGTGGGGCAATTATGAAGACAAGTCACTATAATGTGCAAATAATAAATCAATGTGAGCTCTACCAAGAATAAATAGTATAGAATCATTTATATTAAAAGAAACAGCTTGGTGTGACATGAAACATTTTTCAGACGCTCACCACTTACAGCAGAAAAGTTCTCGCATTTTCTATAAGGGAGACCACATGTCATACGCTTGAACTAAAGAAACAAACACAACTAATCAAATAAGGGTAAATCATTCTTTGGGGCACACAAGGATTCTAGGTCAGCTCATCAAAAACAGCCCCCACCATATTTTTGTTTTATCTGTATATAGTGTACCACTGAAGTGCACGTGCCTAACTTTGCAAGAGGCTGCAGAAACAAAATAAAAAGAAAGATTCATTACCTCTAGTGCCATGAAGGGCACCCATGTTGTTCCAAAAATAAATTAAATTGTACTGGTAGAAATCTCCAGTAATGTACGAATCAATTGTGTTTCAATGTAATCTAACACACATGAAAGGCTGATTTTCCGGCAATGATGAGGGTCATGTTTCATGTTTTGTGGCGCAAGCGCCGTTTCACTGCCAAAGAGTGCCAGTTCGTCTTACTAAAATATGGACAATGATTGTGATAAGTGGTTTATAAGGGCCATAAAATTCGTCGCGGTAAGGTGGGTAAAAACATACAAGTAATAAAATCATGACCATGACGTGAAAGGTGTGTGTGGTATGAGTAGATGACAAGAGTTGGTGATAATAAAAAACGATGGTGGACATATAAGCCATTAGCACAAGCGCCTCACTCGTTCATATCATTGCATCCAAGGGCCGTGAAACAAGTGCTTTGTTGTGTAGCCACCGCAGCAAAAACCTCTCTGGAGCGGTTGTGCTACGGAATGCCCGGGTATATGATATGAAAACTATCAATTTCTTTAAAAAAACGCTAACAATGATTTATGACTAAAAAGCGGTTCCCTCCCGAGGAACATTGCAGGGTGTAAAGGTATATGTCGTCGGTAGGGTAATGGAAAATGTTGTTTTGTTAGAGTTTCTAGCTGTTTGCACTGGATTAACATGTGAAGAGCTGGTAATGCTTCACCACACTTGTCAAACATTGGTGGATCGCCACCGTACAAAAGATGTGTGTGTCGTGTATGTGTGCCCTATCCTGAGCCTCATTAGAATAACCCCTGGATGACGCGATTTTGATGCTGGCAGCCAATGGCCAAGGTGAGGCTTGATAATGTGTAGTTTGTTTTGTGTGTACCTATCCCACTTGCTCTTCCAGTTGTCCCTGAGGTTTCGTTTGAGAGACGGTTTATGATCAAGGGCCGGGATTGATATGTGTGTGGCGGCAGTGCTTCCGTGGACGGATGCAGCAAGCTGCTCCGCCCTCACGTTGCCTTGGATCTCACGGTGCCCTTGCACCAAGCACACTACAACATGTTGTTTGAGTGTGTAGAGTGTGCATAAAATGGAGTGAAGTGAGAGGAATACAGGGTGTTTTTTTTGTTTTTTAAGAGTGTGCAAAGCCGTTACCACACTGAGGGAGTCCGTATAAATTACTGCTTTTTGTATTTGACAAGTATCGCATAAGCTTCCGCTGTGAAGATACTCGTGCCTGGATGTAGAGGGCCAGCATCCGAAAAGAAAGGGCCGACTACAGCGTAGGACACAGAGGAGTTAAACTTGGACGCATCTGTAAAGAACTCAGGACGTGTGTATTTGTGTTGAAGTTCCAGGAAGTATGTTCGGATATGGGCAATAGGCGCATCTTTTGTAACTTATAGAAAGGACACATCGCAGTCTATAGTCTGCCATTGCCACAGTGGTGGATATGCTACAGGAACCATTAAATTGTGTTCTAGTGAGACTCCTGTTTTCTCAGCTAGACTTTTCAGGCGAACTGGGAAGGGCTGCCTCATCGAAGGCCTGTTTTGAAACAGAAATGAGCTCGACAAATCATTAATAGTAGAGTATGAGGGGTGCTTCTTATCTGCTTTCACCTTAAGGAAATAAACAAAGGACATATAAGTTCTCTGCAGATTAAGCGACCACTCATTTGACTCAACGTAAAGGCTTCCTATTGTGCTGGTGCGAAAAGCACCCGTATAAAGGCGGATGCCCAAATGGTTCACGGGTTCCAGCATCTTCAAAGCACTTCGAGTCGTAGACTGATAAACAACAGCCCCATAATCTAAGCGCGTGCGAATGAGGCTTCTATACAGATTCATGAGACATTTCCTGTCCCTACCCTATGTTGTACGTGACAACACTTTTAAAACATTTATGGCTTTTAATCATTTTGTTTTTCAGTACTTGATGTGTGGTACGAAGCTCAACTTGTTGTCCAAGATTAAGCCTAAGAATTTATTTTCCGCATTAAGAGGCAGACGTTGACCGTTCAATTCAATGTCGGGTTCTCAGTGCATGCCTCTCTTTCGGAAGAACAAAACACACGCGCTTTTTTGTGGGTTCAGTCGGAATCCGTTTTCCTCTGCCCATTTGGAGACCTTGTTTAAAGATAACTTAACCTGCCGCTTACAGATTGCCAGATTGCAAGATCTAAAGCCAAGATGGACGTCATCGACTTATGTACAATAAAACATATTGCGAGGGATGAACAAGTGCAAGGAATTCTTTTTGATGCACAAACTTGTGCAGCTAAGTACACCACCTTGCGGCACGCCTGTTTCCTGGACAAATGTTTGGGAGAGAACTCTGCCCACTCGGACACGGAACGTCTGGTTTGACAGGTAACTTTCAATTATGTGAAACATTCTTCCGCGCACGCAAAGGTGCAAAAGGTATCTTAGAATTCCAAAACGCCATGTTGTATTATTGGCCTTTTCAATATCGAGAAACATAGAGAGAAAATATGGTTTGTTAACGAAAGCGTCTGTGATCTGTGCCTCGATACGAACAAGGTAGTCTGTGGTGAATCTTCTCTCTCGAAACCTGCTCTGAAATTGGTCGAGCAAATTGTTTGTTTCAAGGAAATGTACAAGTCGGTAGTTTATCATTTTTTCGAAGACTTTGCACAAGCAGCCTGTAATAGCAATAGGCCTATAACTCGAAGCTAAATAAGGGTCTTTGCCCTCCGTCAAAATGGGAATAATAATAGCCTCTTTCCAGGAGGTAGTGATAGAGCCAGAAAACTATATAGCATTGTACAAACAAAGTAAGATTTTTCGTATTTCGATTGGTTGGTTTTTTAACATTTCATACACCACATGGTTAGAACCTGGGGCAGAAGTACTGCAGGTGTTTACAGATGTTCGGAACTCAGCTAGACTGAAATCTTGGTTATATGCCTCGTATCTAAAGCATTTGTGTTCGAGTTTCTCCTTTTCTATTCTTCTTCTGTATTTTTGAAAAGTGTCAGTACAGTGGGACGAGCTGGACACCCGTTCAAAGTGTGCACCGAGGAAGTTTGCCTAATCTTCCAAGGTATGAGTGTTTACGAGTGGAAGTGTGTGTACTTGTTTTTCTGCTATCCTTCCGACCATGTTGCAGAGAACTCTGCCCACTCGGACACGGAACGTCTGGTTTGACAGGTAACTTTCAATTATGTGAAACATTCTTCCGCGCACGCAAAGGCCTCCTGTGTTTATGAATTGATTCCAGACAAAAACTTCTGCCAGCTTTCTTTTCTTGTCTGCCAACGCTTTCTCCTGCCTTGAGACTTTATTTTCTTGAAGGTGTCAAGACTTTCGGCTGTCGGTGAGTTTCGAAGCAACCTCCATGCTCTGTTTTGCTGTTTGCGTGCGTTTCGCTATTCAGAGTTCCACCATGGCACACGCCGTTTTCCAGGGTGTGCATATGTTTGTGGGATGCATTTTGTAGCAGCATCAATCAAAACCGCTGTGAAGTAGTTGACAGCAACATCAATGTTCAAAGTACATATGTCACTCCAACTTAGACGAGAGATGGTATAAAACTGTTCCCAGTCGGCTCTGTTTATGAGCCATATAGGAACACGTGGTGGACGCTCAGTTGCTGTAGTTGTGCTCAAACCTATGGGGAAGTGGTCACTTTCATACAGATTACTGACGACTTTCCACTGGAGTAGAGGCAAAAGAGATGGAGATACTATGCTTAGGTCTATGGAGGAGTAGGTGTTATTAGCAAAATTATAATAGGTTGGTTCTTTTCGATTTAGGAGACACGCGCTCGACGAGAGAAGGAACTGTTCAATTAGTCGACCTCGGGCGTCGCACCGAGAGTCACTCCATAGCCTGCTATGCGCTTTAAAGTCACCAAGGAGAACACAAGGCTCCAGAAGTTCATCAATTAAAGTGTGTAAATCACATTTTTGCAGCTGATAGCTATGAGGAATGTAAATAGTGCAGATTTTGATCAGTTTATCAAAAAGAACCGCTCGAATAGCCACTGCCTACAACGTTGTTAGGAGTTGTAAGTGTGTGCATGCTATTCCTTGATTCACTATGATGGCAACACCCCGGATGATTTCATGGCATCATCATGGACCTTTCTGAAAATAACGTATTTACGAGAAAAATTTGTGTGCTTTGAATTAGGGTGTGTTTTTTGTACACACAGCACTTTTGGTGAGTGTTCGTGTACAAAGTCTGGGATGTCGTCAAGGTTACTGAGAAGGCCCCTGACGTTCCACTGTATAATTTGAGTGTTTGTGGTGAATGTAAAGTAGTGCTGTGTGTACGAAAAGCAAGTGGCTGTTTAGACAAGGAGTTTGAGTTCACGTAACAGGGCCGTCACCAGGCCCTGTTATCTGCTTTTTTGTTTTCTTGGCGCGCTCCAAGAAGCCACGCCGCTCTTTCGGCACCAAGGGTACCGACGTATTCATTGCCTCTTCGGAGGCACTGGATGCCCCCACGTGCGCGCTGTTAGTTCGTATTTGGGGCCTCGCCTAGTGAGGTGAGGCCTTGAGACCTGAGGACTCTGGAGTCTCTGGTCTCTGTTTGGGAGTAGGCGGTGTTGCCTGAACTACAGCCGACTTGTGGGCAGGTGCCACAGCCGCCGGCTCGGTATGCGCGGGCCGAAGAAGTGGCGAGGGCTGGAGTGGTGGTACCCCCTGACGCGCCGCTTCAGCGTACGTAGGTCCATAGAATGGGGCGACTCTTCGCCGTGCTTCCTTAAATTAAATGTTCTCCCTCACCTTCAGAGTAATTATCTCTGTTTCGTTTTTCAGTATGTGCAGGAGCGTGAATATTCGGCGCGGTTTCCTTCACAGTTTACACAGTGTGGCGGTTGTTTGCAGTTCTCAGACACGTGGCCTAGGACTCCTCATTGTGCACAAGTCTGGCGACCACGACAGGTTTTAGAGCAATGGCCATACCTCTGACATTGGAAGCAACGACGAGGGTTTGGTATGTACGGCCTGATAGATGTCTTCGTGTACCCTGTTTGAATAGATTGTGGTGGGTCATTGGATGCAAACGTGAGTATTAAGTGTTTCATCGGCGTTTCCTTATTATCTCTTCTGATGATAATTCTCTGTACATTAGTGACATTTTGACTTTTTCACCCCTCCAAAAGTTCATTTTTGGTCAGGTCAAGTAAGTCCAAGTCAGACACCACTCCGCGAGTTATATTCATAGATCTGTGTGGTGTTATGGTGATCGGTACGTCCCCAAAGATTGAGAGGCTGTCAAGCTTCACAAACTGGTATTTGTCCCAAATTTCGAAGAGAAGGTCTCCGCTAGCCATTATGGGTCATTGTATCCAGCACCGAGAGTTTCAATAGGACACCTGGCAACTACAAATGGTGATACGTTCCTGGCTTGCTTTCCAGTTTTGTCGCAGTGGATGACGTGGAAGTGGGAAAATGTTTCTTTTTGCAGGTTGAAAAAATTTACGTCATCGGTGTGTACCCACTTTAAGCCGGAACGATCAGACAGTAGGGAGAATGCTCCATACATGCCGGTCGTATTATTGTTCAGCAGCGTTCGCGGCCACCCACCACGGATCCCAACAAGGGGACGCTGCAAATTTGCAGGTGCTGAAAGCTTGCATGCGTCAGCCGTTCAACACTGCCATAACCCTATGCGCCTAGGCCAAGGTAGGCTATTCGCACAGGGTTAACCCTTGCCGCCAGGAAAATTGGAAGTAAACATAAGAGATAAGTAGACAGGACCGACTAAAAGTGAGAGATAAAGACGAAGTTGTAGTGGAGAGAGATAAGAAAAGGCGACTGCCGGTTTCCCCTGGGTGGGTCAGCCCAGGGGCCTCAAAGGTCCGATCACCCAGCGTCTGCTCAACCCCCACGATCCCCTTTTCCCCGGAGACGGCAGAGCCACGAATGGCTAGGCGTGGGAAGGGTGGGAACGCCCCCGAGGATTCAATTCATCTAACAAGCAATGTATCTCTCTTTTGGCGACAAGTTCACACAACCAGCATAAACAAGTTGCATGCTCAAAGTAGCCGCTGCCACTGAAGGGGCTTATCTGTCACTGTATCAGCATTATTCCTAAATGTTTACCCCTTAGCCAATTTTTTGTGCTATACTCACTGTACTGTATAAGTGAACTTTGCTCCCAACATACACGGCCAAAATGCTTCTGTTTGCCTTAAAGTTTCTGATCGTTGTTTATACTGCTCTTCAGAATGATTAGTCTGTTTTATTAGCTTTGTTGAAGAGCAAAGGTTACCTTGTGGCCTGACTGTGGTCTGAATGTTAATAGGAAGGTCATTTTTTTACTTTAGTTAGCAGACCTACTAGTCTATATGCTGGCATAAATATACCCATGATTACAATTATGTTTCGTTTATGGTTCTGCAAAAAATCTTGATCCCTATGGCGGGTGCAGACCGCCAACCGGCCCGTTGTTTTAAAAACAAGCTGAGGCAGTCTAAAGCCAGATAGGTGGGAACACCTTGTTCAGATGAGCTGTTAGGCATGAGGCAGTTCATTGCCTTAATGAAATATGGCTTGAGTAGCCTTGTCTATTTGTCAATTCCTCTGGTGTGCTGCAAGTATGGTTTGTTTTCATGAAGTGCTGAGCCATCTCGTTCTCTACTTTTCCGTCACGTTCGGTGCATGCTTACCATGAAGCAGATCATTGCTTTATTGTATAAGAGCTATCTACACTTGCCACATAATAACAGTCTTGGCTCTATCAATCAAGTAGACAATCTTACTAATGATGCATTTAAGACTTATATCACCAGATTCTGAATTAATGTGTGGCACATATTTCTAGTTTTCCCATAGCAGTTGCTAAAGCGCTGCATTAAGAGATCTCCAGCTGACATTATACTAAAAGAAAAATCAGACTCGAAAACATTGTGGTACATCAGTGAAGTCGGTTATTTCTCTCTAAATTAACACACAAAGACAAGCAGCATTCATTTTCCTGTGTTTATCTGCATTTTTTGCACTGTTACTTTACGAATACTTGATTTCATTTGTGCAATGCTGCACCCTTTCTGCTGGTTATATTTATTAGTGAAACTTGGCATGTGCTGGCACCAGTGGCGGATACAAAAGAGAGAAAACAATTGGAGCAATCTCCTTCTCCAACACTTGTGTGCCCTCCATTCAGTACCTGTTCACACCTAACCACTCACTATGACAAATTATAGGACCACTCTGAGCACAACTTTAAAGTATTTCTGTTATGATGTGGTTCTCATGATGAAATCAAACTTTATCTCAACATTTGTGAAATGTTGAGGACTATAAACAAAAGCCAGCAAGGCTTGACGAGGTTCATAGCCCCTGTCTGGTCTTGACAGTAAAGATTGTTATGATAGCAACTTATAAAAAGAACGTTCAGGATCCCCCTTTTTTGGTTTCACTCCTCAGTTGCACCTCAAGTCACCCGCCCCTCTAATCTGAGTGGTGGCTGCATGTGCCCCTGATTGACAATGTAACAAAAAGAAACCACTGTCACCACACTGAAAGTTCGTAAAAAATTTATTTTGTGATTTTATTTACAATGGCTTTCATACGCTTCAAGAAGCTTTCTTGCTGCTTTCGCCGGCTCTCTTTCTCAGCCTTTTCACTGAGCAGCTTTTCCCGTTCAAGCTGTAAACTGCTTTTTTTTCATGTTGCAGGCACTGCAATTCCAGCTGGAACTCTCTCTCTCTTTCATCACTTCATGTTTAATTTTTTTCCAGGAACTTCATGTCTGCAGCGTCTTGCTTTCGCTTAGCTGGAATAAAAAAGTGCAGGAGTTGCTCATTATTCTGCTCTGCTAAGGATTTAGCTGATGCAATCTCAATTGTTTTTAATTTGCCAGGGAAGCTAGAATGTGCGTGAAAAAGCTAACTGCTTTATTAGAAAATCATTGCAAAAATACAAACAAACCCTTGTATAAGCGACACTCATGTAACAGACAAATGAAAATAAAAGGCACATCATATAAAAGACATTTAATGCGCCCCAGTGCACATGTCATATATTGTGGTTCAACTGTATTGACAAGTTTATTTTGCAAAAAAAACTGATTTTACCATTATTGTTATGGTCAGCACTCGAGTGACAATGTGGTAGTGTAGAATAAACATTATACTTAGAATTTTATTTGGAAGAAAAAAATCCCACTGCACTTTCACAGGTGACCCTTCGGTATGAGTCCGAAATATTTGTGAAAACACGACAGCAATTTATTTTTAGTGGTTGATCAAAACGTCGCAGTGATCAAAACATCGCAGTGATCAAAACATCACTCTTATGTCGCAGTGCAACTTAGGAGTGATTAACCATGAGTGCAAGCCGCAGCGATATTTCCTCGAAGAAGGAAACCAAAAAAGTTACACTGCCCCGTTGCCAAGTGCACCTTTTATGCAGATGATATGATTGGTGCCACGTTTTACAGTCGAGGGTAATGTTCATGAAAATACATTCACTACATATACCCAGTTAAGACATCTTACAATCATACCATTGAGTGTATTTGCAAGCTGAGATTTAGCTCCTTTACCCTAGTGTAGCACACTGTAAAGCAGGATAATTATTGATCTCGAATTTCGCCTCAGTAATTGCAAACACACACAAAGCTTGGAACGGTTTCTAACCCCTGTCTTGGAGGAATTATTCTGTAGCTGTATTCGGCGTTTGTAACTGCATGCTAATTTATACTGTATTCTTTCACCAGGCAAACAAATATTATTACATTTGATCCAAGATCAGTCAAAATGTATTGCAAGATATTAAAATTCAAAATCTCCCCTCCTTCTTCTTTACTTCGCAGGGACTTTGCAAAGATGTTTTTATACAAGCTTATACCAGACGCTATCAAGTATACCAGTAATGCTGCGT
Source organism: Rhipicephalus annulatus (assembly GCA_013436015.1). Taxonomy (NCBI): domain Eukaryota; kingdom Metazoa; phylum Arthropoda; class Arachnida; order Ixodida; family Ixodidae; genus Rhipicephalus; species Rhipicephalus annulatus. The sequence goes on from WOVY01013994.1 coordinate 15,879, forward strand.
CACACTGTGCATAAGTTTCACATACAATGCATCTCACTTCGTAGTTTCCGTCATTGAACACATCAATGAAATTTTGACTCTGTGTACAAGGTATCATCTAGCAACGTCAGAGAGTGAAAATGTCATATTAGTTCAACATTATTTCAGTACAGTCACATGATAACACATGTGGAAGCCATATATTTACTGTGGTGTTTTCGCAAGCTTATGTGTTTGCTCAGTGCTACTGCCTTAACAGCAAACTGTGATGAAATTGACCAAAGGTATTTTGGCACATCTGCAGGAGCAGTTAAAACCTTGAATTGGAGCAGCATAGCAACCTCTTGGAGCAATTACTAAGAAAACAGTTCGAAACAAATATTTATCTCTTAGCTGCAGCAGTTGTACTGCAGTATTTCGGTACATTCACAACGCACGAAGCTTTTGTCAAACTTCTTACAGGGACAACATAAGCGACTACACATATAATACATAACACTTGCCATTGCCAGTACGCTAAAAGGACCAGTCTAAAGCACATCAAATACTTAACACTTGCCATTGCCAGTATGCTAAAAGGAGCAGTCCAAAGCACAGTGTTAGAAGAAACGCATTTTGCAAACACATTCAGTATGTCACCAAAAGACCGCAAGAACACAGTCTTGGCTCGCACACATAGGATTAATCAAAATTTTTTATGTAGGTGGATGCAGCAGGTCTCGTCTGTTGGAACACCTATGGTGACCTACCACCTTACTGCTTAATGTACACAGCTGTGAAATAGTATGCAGCAGTATATATCAGTGCCTTAGCTATCACCCTCTTGCAATCACTATCCCTTCAAATTTTCATGTACATAAACGTGTACACAGAGCGACATGTACTGACTGTTTAAGTTTAATACTGATCTGAATGATATGTAATGGTCCTGCCAAGCACCCATGAGCACAGGACATCAATGCCGCACTAGCAGTTTCTGCCAAGCCTAATACTTTATTGTGATGACGAAGGATGGGACCGGGCTTCGGGCATCCAAGCTTAGGTGAGGCAGAGAAAGGAAACAACAGAACAGGAACAGCTTGCCCGACAAAAGGGTGCTGTCTCTTGTTTTCTGTCTTGTACATGGCACTATACATTATGAATATACATTATCAGTAAAATATAGAGGTGGCCGAGTTAAAATTGATGCATTCTAGACAACTGTTCAGTGCGAATGAGATGGTGCGCAAACAAGCACCGTCCTACTAACAACTGATGTTCTTTAAAGGAAACTTTATTCATCTTAAAAAACCAAAAATGCATGCGCTGAACTTGGCTGTTATGAAAGAAATCATACAACCCATGTAGTTCACAATCTAAAACAAAAACAGACAGCTCTAATATGCAATCTCCCGCATCTTGAATGAAGTACATTTTCGTGAGTCTGCCTTTTAGATTGTGAACTAAGTAAGTAATACCAGTTCTTTGATAACAGGTAATTTCGGCGCATGCGGTTTCGGTTTTCAAGGTGGTTGAAATTTCTCTCAATAAACTTCAGTTGGTAGCTAAACAGCCCTTGTTTGTGTCCTCTTCATTGTGGTGCGTCTCATTTGCACTGGGCATTTTTCAAGAATACTATATTAGGTGTGGCGGTTTAGGCTAGTTGGCATGACATGATTACAGTTATAGCGCGAGAACACAACAACAACAAAGTGGCAAGAAGGACACCAGCGCTGGTGTCCTTCTTGCTTTTTTGTCGTCGTTCTGTTCTCGCGCTATAACTATCGTCACTGTATTGAGGTTGCAAAAAATATGTACCTCTGAGCGGTTCTGTTCTGGTTGTGACAGGAGTATGCGGCGTGGCTGGGTTGTGTCCCTCTGGCTCTCCATGATTGTCCTGGCTAGGTGCAGGGCTGGATGACAGTGGTGGCACCTGGTCATCTTGCATGATGCTGGCAGAAACTTGCCCCTCCAGCAACACAGCTGCTTGGCTTGCTGAAAACTATACTGTGATATATGTGATCACTTACGATGTTATGAACTAAAGAGAATTGTTCAGTTGTTTAGTCGACTTCTCAGAATCTGGTAAATATATGACTGGTGATAGAGTGCAAAATATATTGGGCGTACTGCCCCGACTGGAGTATACAAAGGGCACACATATGCGAGCCAGGGTTCGTTATTCCTTCTTGGTGCACCTTGTTAAGGGTAAAGTTACTATATGTGCTAATTATATAGGTAAGCACAAACAGTAACTTCTGTTAGGTGACACTGGCTCGTCCATTCTTCTCAACTGGTGCGTAACATATAATAACAGCGCACAAAGCACTGGTAATTGGGTTAAGGCATCGCTTAGGTGAAAAAGCAGATACCTACGGCTGTCTTCTGTTGCCGCCAGTGAAGCCTGTTACGGCTCGTGGGAGGCAAGAGCGGCGTCGCGTACTACAGCCGCAGCACACTGCATCTCCGGTCACCGTGCAGATGAATCTGCACGGAATCGCCTCGGCACTGTCCTTATTCTATAATGAAAATCCTTGGCCAGCTGAACCAGCTCATCAAGCAGTTGGGCCTTCTCGTCGTAGTTCTGCTCGGTTCCCGATCTGACAGAAATACACACCCACACATAAACAATATATATATATATATATATATATATATATATATATTTATATATATATATATATATAGAGAGAGAGAGAAAGAGAGAGAGAGAGAAGCCAACGAAGAGGAAGTGCACGTGTATTAGAAGAAACACATGGCATCTGAACCATGACGTGTCTCCATTTTGTAGCGTCACACAAGTCGACAGGATCGACCTCATCAACGTACCATGGCTAAGCCAAAGCCTCCACTCATAATACAGCTGTTCAAGGGAACACCAGAAGACGTACCCATCGGCAAGTGGCTTCTTCTTTTCGACATGAAGGCAGCCGAGGCGTCATACACTCACCGCGATCGGGTCAGTCATTTCAGCGAATTCATTGAAGGGGAAGCGTTCAATGGTACCTGACAGAGATTTTGGGCAACGGCAAGACAACATGGGACAATATCAAGCGTGACATGCAAGCTCACATTGCTACGACAGACGGAGATGCTTACCGTCTCTTCATTCACAACCGACTGAAAGGAGGGCAGATCATCAAGGACTACTATGACGAGAAAAAGCGACTGGGTTCCTTGGCTGACCTGAAAGAGTGCCACATCATTTCTGGACTGACTGATGGTGTTCCTCCTGATGTGCAACTGGCGCTCGCCGGACTGTCTTTCAACTCATCATTAAAGTGGTTCACCGCTGCTCAACGGGTCAAGACATCTTTAAAACGGGTGAGAGGAGTTTCCTTTACTCGTAACGATAGTATCGCATAGAGAGCTCCACGTCTCTTCAGCAGACCGCAGCAACCGATAATAACTCCTCAACCACGTGCCCCGCAAAACGAATGTAGATACTGCTCAGCTGCTCGTTTCCCACGAAAGTTTCACTGGCACAACGAATGTCCGCGCCGTGGCAAGGTGTGCGCTATTGATACTGAATGGGAAAATGAGGAGGGCGACCCAGAGTTTCATTATTACACCTGAGTGCTCTCATCAACGGAAAGCCAGTAAATGCAGTTCTCGATACAGGAGCAACAATTACTTGTATCAGCGAGGATGTGTACAAACAGCTAAAACTTCAGTTGATGAGAGACTCCAGCATCATGGTCTAGCAAGTTACATCAAGCATCCGAACTTTAGGTCGCGTGAACATTCAGTTACAAATTTTCAACGTCATAAAGAAAGTTTATGCACATCTGCTGCAAGGCATGAGAACGCAATTAATTCTTGGCCTAGACAGCGCTGCGTACTTCAATCTTTCTGTAAATCTGGAAAGCAAGTCAGTGACACAAGCAGGTGAGAATATGAACCTTCCGCATCGCAATGAAAAGAAAACTATTCAAGCCCCACTGATGCGAACTCTGACTTCAGAAAACTTGTCAGAGCATGAGTCTGCGGCGCTCGACTATATTTCAAGCAAGTATGACGAGATATTTTCGAAATCTCAGACAGATATTGGGTGCCTCACTACTGAGAAACATAGGATTGCACTTACCAATGCTGTCCCTATTCATCGAGCACCATACCGATGTTCACAGGCAGACAAAGTGGTGATCAACGAACAAGTTAACGCTGATATGTGGGGTTTAACGTTCCAAAACTACCATATGATTATGAGAGACGCCGTAGTTGAGGGCTCTGGAAATTTAGACCACCTGGGGTTCTTTACCTTGCACCCAAATCTGAGCACAAGGGCCTCCTTCATTTCCGCCTCCATCGGAAATGCAGCCGCCGCAGCCGGGATGCGATTCCGCTACCGAACAAGTTAACGCTCTCCTCAAGCAACGTGTTGTGAGGCCTTCATTATCGCCCTACGCCGCACGTGTCATTTTAGCAGAGAAGAAAGGTGAAGGACGCACTCGTCTATGTATTGACTACCGGAAACTCAATGCCACAACGGTACCCGACTTTCAACCAATTCCACGTATAGATGATATTCTTGACCACTTGGGAAAGGCGGAGTTTTTCACTACGTTGGATGCAACGTCGGGATACTGGCATGTCCAAATGCATCCTGACGATGTTCAGAAAACTGCATTTGTCACGCCTGATGGTCATTTTGAACGGTTGGTAATGCCGTTTGGGTAGAAGAACGCTCCAGCTACATTTGAAAGAGCCATGAAATCAATAATAGCGAACTTTCAGCTCATCAATGTTATTAATTACTTTGACAATGTGGTCGTATACTCAGAGACATTTATAGATGATATACGACACCTTGAGGCGCTATTGAAAGCGCTCAAAACCGAGACGTAAAACTCAAACGAAAAAAGTGCCAATTCGCACGCTGCAGCATTGAATACCTGGGCCCCAAAATTTCACAAGGAACAGTGACACCTAAGCAAAGTAATGTGGCTGCCATGAGTAAAACAACTTTATTTGGTCCACATTAGACGCGAGTAAACTCAGCGTCACCTGGCTAGGCCCACTCGGGGACCATCAGGTTAAACTTGACGGCCCTCGCGCGGGCCCTCTGGACGGCCAGGATTTGAGAGGTCTGGTCTTGGGCCTTAATGAGTCGCTTCATTTCCTCTTGGATGAAAGGGGGACCGGCAGAGGCGCAGCCCCACAGTACATGCTCGAATTCCGCATAACCACCACACAGGGGGCAGTCCGGGCTTGGAAACCGTTCAGGGTACATTGTGTGCAGTGCCGCAGGGCTCGGGTAAGTGTTTGTTTGTAGCAGTCGGAGAGTAACAGCTTGGGCCCTGCATAGCGAGGAGTGTGGTAGAGGCAGCAGTCTTCTTGACAGATAGTGGTGCTTGCATATCTCATTGTACGAGCAGAGAGGCTCAGGTCGCCCAGGAGATGACGCGTTACCCGGCACACGGTCAGTCAAACCTCGTGCAGCCGAGTGCGCCTCCTCGTTGGGATTGAGCGAGGCACCCTCAATGGTTCCAAGGTGCGCAGGAAACCAGACCAATGAGTGATTTTTGAGGTCTTTGACTTTTTGAATAATCTGTAGGACCTGGGGAGCCAACATGCCCATCTGGAAGGCCTTGATAGCGGCCTTGGAGTCTGAATAAAATGTGTCATGTACACCATCCGTCAATGCAAGAGCAATGGCAACCTGCTCTGCAACGCTGGAACTAGAAGTGCGAATGGTAGCGCAGCTGATGACTCTGCAATCACAGTCGACGACCACTGAAGAGAAGGCTTCTTCTTGAATGTACGAAGCAGCATCGACGAAACAGGCTCGATCCTTGTCCAAGCGGGCACTGGCGAGCAGAGATTTACCCCTGGCACGTCTTCGTGCTTCGTTGTAGGTTGGATGCATATTGCGCGGCATCCGCGCAATCTGGATCTTGGATCTTACGTCGCTGGGCAGCTTCACAGCGTCAGGACCGACAACCGTGGGGTTTCGTCTCAGCATGCCGAGTATGGCTCTACCTGCTGGGGTGCCAGACAGTCTGACAAACTGTGCAAACTCTTGGGCTTCGACAATTTCTCCGAAAGGGTTGTGGATTCTCAACTTCAGGAGGTCTTCCGTGTGCGTTCGAACGGGAATGCCAAGGGCCAGCTTGAAGACTCTTCTGATTAGGGCATTGATTTTGTTGCGCTCCGACACGAGCCAGTTGTGCATAGCCGCCGAATAAGCGAGGTGGCATAGCACGAATGCGTGGATAATCCGGATCAGATTGTCCTCCCTGATTCCGCGGTGCCTGTTAGCGATTCTTCGAATCAGTCCGAGGGCGCTTTCGGTCTTGGAACAAATGTGTTTGACGGCGGCTCCATTGGCTCCGTTAACTTCGATAAACATTCCAAGGACCCTGATAGTGTCCACCCGCGGAACTGGGGAGCCGTTACCGGTGAATAACGTAATGTGATCCCCCTGAGGTGTGGCTGCCATACTGAAATTTTTCACACCAAAACGAGAAAAAGATCTCGAGCATTTTCTGGGCACGGTAAACACCAACCGTCAGTACATCCCCCACTTCAGCGATATCGCTCTTCCACTCACGAAACTACTCCACAAAGGCAGAAAGTGGGTGTGGACAGAAGCATGCAAGCAAGCTTTTCGTGAACTGAAGGAGCGGATAACTGAAGAACCGGTGCTTCGCATATACGACCCTTCGAGACCTTGTACTGTGTACTGTGACGCATCTTGCGAAGGCATCGGTGCAGTGCTGAAACAACCTGATGACAAAGGTAAAGAACATCCTGTTGCTTACTAATGCCGCAAACTACTTAAGCACGAGGTGAACTATGCTATTACAGAAAGAGAATGTCTTGCCATTGTAGATGCCATTGATAAATGGCGTTACTACCTTCATGGAAAGTCATTCACTGTTGTAACAGATCACTTGGCACTTTAGTGGCTAAAGAATGTTTAAAATCCTGAAGGTCATCTCTTCCGGTGATCTTTGAAACTGTCAATGTATGATGTGAACATTAAACATCAAAAGGGCGCAAGTAATGTCGAAGCAGATGCGATCTCCAGAGCCCCAATAGTTAATCTTCTATCACACGACGACCTTCAGCAATGCAACAACGAGCTTCCAAAAGGAACGCACTCATTAGAAAATAACATTATCATCGTTAAAATAAAAGGACTACGGAAAATACACGTGCGCCATGAACTACGCCCAACCATTCCGAAGAATGCACATCAACATTTTGGGCATGTCGGAGTGAAGAAGACGCTATCACTCCTGTCTCCGCAGTATTATTGGCCGCATATGGTAACCGATGTTTACACTTACATTCGGCATTGTGATACATGCCAGAGATGCAAGAAGACGAAAACAAAAACGTTTGGAACGCTTGAATCACTGCCTCCAGCTGAAGAGCCCTTCGACCTCTTTGCATTAGACACCATTGAAGGATTTTCTGGATATGGCTCTTCAAAAAGGATTATACACTTGGTTATTGATCATGCGACTCGCTACGTATGGGCGTTTGCCCATTAAATTGAGAACAGCGACATCTACATTTCATGCTTAAAAGCACTTTTTTCTTTTGGAAAACCACGGAAGCTCCTTTCAAATTGTCGAAAAGGATTTACCGCAAGAAAAATCAAGCAGTTTTGAAAACATATTAGTATACATCAACTATTCACCTCATCTCATCATCCACAATGCAACGGCATGAACGAGCGGACAAACGAAACTATCATAACGAGACTTAAATGTAAGATCAATAAAGAACCACAGAAGTCTGGGACAAAGCTGCTTCCGGAGGTAATTGACGAATACAAGAGAACACCCCAAAAAGTGACCGGCTACGCACCTTCCTTCCTGATGTATGGAATTCCATCTTATCCTACTGTACTTGAACAACGAGAAGAAACTGTCGAAGAAGCGCGAAAAACAGCAGTTACCAATTCTTTCGCCTACCACAATAAGAACAACCTCATTTATGATAGAAAGTTTCTTCCGATTGACTTCCAAGTCAGTGACTTTGTCCTTTACGAGACACCATGGCATCCCAACAACGGCAAATCAAGTTCCGTCATGGAAGGACCCTACAAGATTCTACGCAAGGTCTCAACAGTGAACTATGAGATCAACCGCTCCGTGCTACCCTTACGTAGAAACTCTGATATTGTCCATGTTAGCAAACTGCGGCGTTATTTTGAAGCTTCTGAACTGAGACTTTTTCGAGGGGAGGGGGAAGTGTGACGCTATAACAAGGTGATTCTAGGAGAATCCGAAGAAGAGGAAGTGCGCGTGCATTAGAATAAACGCATGGTATCTGAACCACGACGTGTCTTCATTTTGTAGCGTCATATATATATATATATATATATATATATATATATATATATATATATATATATAAAGAAGAATAACTTCGGTTGCCGCAAGGTTATAAATACGAAAGTAGATGCGCTTTCACAAAACAACTGTTTATTGTGCCGACGTTTCGACGGAGTTCCCGTCGAAACGTCGGCACAATAAACAGTTGTTATGTGAAAGCGCATCTACTTTCATATATATATATATATATATATATATATATATTAGCATCGAACGCGTAATTCGAAGGTCGTAGGTTCGATTCCTGCTCACAGTTGGTAATTTTTTCATCCACTTTTCTTTCTTCTTATTTACATTCCATTGGTTTTAATAACTTCCCCTGTACATTCCTTGGCATTACTGTCTGTTATATCTCATTAATATTGTGTTAAAACACGGAAAAACGAGCCCTTAGGTATACACTTCTTTCCCTTATTTTATATATATATATATATATATATATACATATATATAGTGTGGCACACTCTTTATGAGCCTGTTTGTCGTCACGTAGCACGTGAACATATTACGAACTGGCAGCTGACCAATAGTCCCCCGTATACAACCTAGAGGCACCAAGTCTGCCAGTACGAGACCCTCGTTAATGAATAAGGGAAACAAGTGTATACTTAAGGGCTCATTTTCGTGTTTTACACAATATTAATGAGATCTAACAGACAATAATGCCAAGAAAGGTATAGGAGAAGTTATTAGACCAATTGTCATGTAAATGAGAAGAAAGAAAAGTGGGTGAAAAGATACCTTGCCGTGGACAGGATCCGAACCTGCGACCTTAAAATAACGCGTTCGATGCTCTACCACTGAGCTACCACGACAGTTGTCCCCCCAGCCACTTTATTTGGTGTCTATGTCAATTTAAATGTGGGAGTGTCAGTCAGCGCCACTAGTAGCCAAGGCGGCGAGTGTGGTACACTATTTATGAGCCTGTTTGGTGTCACGTAGCACGTGAACTTATTACGAACTGGCAGCTGACCAATAGTCCCCCGTATACAACCTAGAGGCACCAAGTCTGCCAGTACGAGACCCTCGTTAGTGAATAAGGGAAGCAAGTGTATACTTAAGGGCTCGTTTTTCGTGTTTTACACAATATTATTAAGATCTAACAGACAATAAATCTAAGGAAAGTATAGGGGAAGTTATTAAGCCAATTCTAATATAAATAAGAAGAAAGAAAAGTGGGTGAAAAGTTAACTTGCCATGGACAGAATCCGATATATATATATATATATATATATATATATATATATATATATATATATATTGTGAGCATTATTCATGCGCGTCATCATCATCAGCCTGACCTGTGGTTTGAGGCAGAGGCTCGGCAAGTAAAAGAAGGGTCTTGCAGCCAAAACGTTGCCTTACAAGTGGTGGAGGTGCTGGGTAGTTGACACATACTGCGGTGATTGCTGAGAAGGTGACGTTGCAACCACCTGAGCGTATGTCGGTTTTGGAGTGTTACGCGAGCTCGGGGCTTGCTCACACGTCATGGATGCCAGCTCCTCTCTGACGATGTTGCGTAGGCTGCCTGGGAAGGCGTTATGCGGAGCTCATAAGACGACGAGGTGGCCTGGAGTTGCAGCTGCTCGCGTATCAAGGACCGTATCAACGACCGGAGCTCATTGTCAAGCGTTGGCCTGACATCTCTTGTGTCAGGTCGTAAACTTATAAGTTGAAGGTCATCGAGTCGCTGACACGTACTGATGATATCCGCGCCCGTGGCGGGGTTCTTTGCCGGTAAAGCGTTAAATGCGACGGCGCCTATGCCCTTGAGCAGGTGGCGAACGCGGTCATGTTCCGCCATTGAGCTGTCGATAAGACGGCATAGGGCGAAGACATCCTTAATGTACGAGGTATAAGACTCGCCGAAGTGCTGAACACGTTCAGCGAGCTTCGGTTTGGCTATGTCTGCACGGACAGAAAGGTTGGCAAATATCTGACGGAGCTGCTGCTCAAAGGTAGGCCAGTCCGGGAAATCCAGTTGATGGTTGAGAAACTATGTCTTAGTGACCCCCGTCAGATAGAATGGTACGCGGGACAGCTTCACAGAATCATGCCAATAGTTAAGCGCACTCACACGGTCGTACTCATCCAACCTGTCTTCAACGTCTTCACCGCGAAGGCCGGCGAACATCGGTGGATCCTTTTGAGGGGCGGTGACAGTCCAAGAAGGCATGCCCAGGGGTGCAGGCGCGGTGGATGGAGCCGTGTTGTGGTGCTCGTCACCGCTGATGACTGTTTTATTCCTCCAGGCAATGAGCATATTCTGACCTTGACATCAGATACGATCAGTACTGGCGATGTGTTCCTAGCACCGTGTGGACGCAACATCTCTGGTGGGCTTACCATTGCTCCTAGCCTGGTGCGCTTTCATGATGGCACAGCATTAGTTACGGTAGTTAACCATACTTCTTTGCCTGTTGCACTGCCCCAGGGCACCAGTGTGGTTTGCTTCACAGACACCGAACCACTTTCTCTGGTGCCCCTTCACGCAGACGCACCATCTATCTCTACGAGTACTGATGACGATGCTACGACGGCTGCTTTAACAGCCACAATAAATCCTGATCTCGCGTCAGCGCAAAAGCAAGTACTTTTGGGTATCCTTCGAAAACACAGTGCTTCATTTGATGTAAATTCCAAGCTTTTGGATCGCACTTCCATCGCCATACATCGAATTGAAACCGAAAGCAATGCGATTGTACACCGCCGTCCATATCGAGTGTCATCTGCAGAGCGGAAAATTATCGAGAACAACGTTGCTGATATGCTCAAACGAGATGTTATCCGGCCTTCGTCCAGTTCGTGGTCATTCTCTGTAGTGCTAGTCCGAAAGAAGGACGGTTCGGCGCGATACTGCGTCGATTATTGAGCATTTAATAAGATCACGCGAAAAGACGTGTACGCGATCCCACGAGTCGACGACGCACTTGACTCTCTGCAAGGCGCAGAATTTTTCTCTAGCCTGGATTTACTGTCTGGTTATTGGCAAATACCTATGCACGAAGCGGACAAAGAAAAAACTGCATTTGCAACACCAGACGGGCTGTTTTAATTCGACGTGAGACCATTCGGTTTATGTAATGATTCTGCCAAGTTTGAACGCATGATTGACACAGTTCTACGCGGCCTAAAGTGGAAAACATGTATCTGTTATCTAGATGACATCGTTATTTTCTCCACTTCTTTTCGTCAGCACCTTGATCGTTTAGGCGAAGTTTTGACGTGTATTTCTAGTGCTGGACTTCAGCTAAACACAAAGAAATGCCATTTCGTCAACAAGAACATCAAGGTGTTAGGCCACCTTGTCAGCAAAGATGGCGTTTGCGCTGATCTTGACAAGCTTGCTGCCGTGATACGCTTCCTTCGGCCAGAAAATCAGAAACACCTACGAAGTTTCCTGGGCCTGGAAACTTCGTAGTATAACCGATAAGTTGGCGTAGTTTTTTATATAGCTTCCCATTTTGAACGTGTCTAGGCCAAACTGGAAGATCGATGTAAACAAATGTGCAAGGTAAAATTTTTAGTTTTTGGGGCGCGGTTCATATTTATTTATACCTATTTTTTAAATAGTAAGAATATTGGTGCATGCTTGAATTGAAGTGGGCACTTTCTTTTTATTTTCGTTATCTTTTTCGTTTCCGAGTGCATTCTTCTTTCACTAGGTGACGCCGGCACCAGCGTACGTCAGAAAAGCCGCTCCTTATCGCTGCACTGGTAGTGGAGGCCGTTGAAGCAAACACAAAGAAAAAAAACGTGCTGGAAACATGAGTGTCGCAAAACAAGGAAACCCGTGCGCGGGATTCACTGCGTGTGACGACTTACGTTTATTAAGAGAAGTCACACATTTGAACATGTTTCGCGATCCAGTACGGTGGAACGCAGTCGCTAACAATTTGCTGGCGTTCACGGGAAAGCAGTTCACCACACGTGCCGTCAAAAAGAGCTGTAAGAGACTCATAGCACAGCACATCAGCGATGACAGAGCAAATCTTCGCAAGTAAGTAATAGGGAGATTTAGTGCTGGGTACCCAAGCGGCTTGCGTACACAGGACGTTGGCGTGGCGATATTGCGCATGCGCTAAACCCCAAACAGATGTGTTGCAAGATCGCTGGGGCGATGCGTCCGTGCGGCCATAAACAACGCTGCCACCACTGGCCTCCTAGCGAAGATAAGCTGCCCTGGCGCATTATATTACCCGTGACGTCACCCACCTTCACAGCGAGCCAAGCCAAGGCTGGCCAGAGCCACCACTTTGACTTGTGAGCACAAAAGCGCCAAATCTTCACAGGATGGATCAGCCGCCTTGCCAGATTCCGCCTCCGGCAAAAGCAGCGCAGCGCAAGGTTTTACTTTACGCCCGAGGTAGACATTTTGTTTTACGAGAGGTGCTGGCCGTGGACCCTTTCGAAGATGGTTCCAGATGGGCCGCCATCGTTCGCAACTTATCGGCGGTGTTGCTGACGAATTTTGTTGCCCGGGGCGTTTGGGAGCCTCTCACCTTGTTGCTCGCGCAGTTCGCCACGCGCGACAGAAAAAATCTAAGAAGGTAAGTGTTCTGATCGCTTTCCCTCTCTAATAAATTATGTGTACTTGCGTGCTACGTCATTTTCAATCTTTTCTGCTGCCACAGCAGTTGCGCTGCTGAAGGCGAAACTGGGCTGAGCTGTGCCTGTGTGCATCTGCATAATATGCAATATGCAAAAGCATAATCTGGTCAGGAAGAAAGCTAGTGCCTACGAAATGCCCTGGTAAATCTAAAACGTTTGCTACTATAGGCAGCGCAACATGTGAAAAATAATATAAGCCGAGTCGATCGCAAAGCGTGGTTTTTAGGCCATCGGTCCAAAGTTTGCCTGCTCTTGAACGCATTCAGTAAGGAATGACCTGTTCCTAGCAACGTCACGCGAAAAGTCAATCAGAACGAATGCCTGAGTGTTTGAGAGTTGCTCATAGGCTTCACTATACCGTCCCAACTTTATGTATGTTCAAAGAGGCTATTTACTTCTGGCATCATACAGCGGCTTAGAGAAAAAAGATGTGGTGCGCATGCATTGAGGCAATTGAGAACTTTAAATGGGCTGCCCAGAGATTTCAAACAGTTGAGACAAATGTGGTGTGTTAAACTTTCAAAGAGCACAATATTTATTGCCGACAGTCAGCGTTTCTTCTGTCCTTAACATTAACGAGTGCTGTTTGTAATTATCATGGACTATAATGTTATTGCTAATTAATCTCATGTTACCTTAGATCTAGAACAAAAGAAGAATATGATCGAAAAGAGAGGCTGCTGGTAGAGATATACCACTTAGCACAGAACAGTGGGTACTGCTTCAAAAGCAGTGCCGTAAGGAAAGTTGCAGCTGCAGCAAAACAGCAGCAGAAGCAGGAGCAAGCAAAATCGGAGCACCCAGTTACAGAAAAAAAATAGCTGCAGCAATCCGAGACCTCAAAATTCATAGTCACTGGAAGGGAGTGGACGTCTGTCGATGAGGACGTACTGTCTTCGCATGATGCAGAGAACGTGTAAGTATCTTGCTCCTTACTTAAAGCAATTAAATGACTATCTAGACAACAAATACTGAGAAAGTATACGAGGTGTCTAAAATAGACGTGATCAACCTAATGAAATTGTTAAGCATCATGACTTCCACTGTGACAACATTAAGGTTATTGAAGTACCAGAATGATGCAGGCAGAACGTAAGAACAATTATTGCTCAGTATTACTGACCTTATAACGGAACAGAGAAGTTTTGCTTCCTGGTTCTTCCGTACATCAAACAGCAAACTTGCTCACTGCCTAGCTAAGATGTTGTATTTGGCCATATTTACCGCACACGTCAGAATATTCTGAGGGCATGCAGTATGCTAACTTATCCTATATGAGTGCCTGATTTCGTTTTTTTCACACGAGGGTTTGTTTCCTGTGCATAGAATTTTCCAAGCAAACGTGGCCGTCAAGGAATATGCTTTTAATAATCTTGTAAAACCTCAGAAAAGTCAGGGACTTGAAAAAAATGAAAAAAATAAAAAAATGAAAAAATAGCGTATGAAAACAACAGTGAGAATGACCTGTAGCGAGAGAGCGTGCATGTTTTATTCCTCACGGAAACATCCCATAATGCTTAACATCTTGCAATTACAGGAAAAAAGGCGTGAGGATCCCAACTTGCAGTTTTTTCGAAAAAATGATGCAACATGAGCAAGGGGCCTGGAGCTGGGACAGAGAAATAGAAAAGGAATCGGTTGGCCTTAGAAAGAGAACGCCTTGCAGGCGAGGACCGCCGCATCACTTTAGAACGAGACAGGCTAACCTTGGACAGAGAGGTATTCCTCCAAAAAAGAGAGAGTGGGAAGAAACCTAAGAGGAGAAAAAGTAAGAGCGGCTTGCCAGGCAATGAGAAAGAGTACAAGAAAGAGAACTCGATCTCCGACAGCAGGGTGCCCTGATTGACTTGGTAAAGTCTGTCGTTGAGAACATTCAGAAATAATTATTTGGTGGCCTAGTGAGGCCTAACCAAATACATATATATATATATATATATATATATATATATATTATATATATATATAATATATATATACAGATGCTTAGTAAATCTTATGCATTGCAATAGACACGGTTGTATCAGAAAAAAAATTATCCGAAAGAAATTCGGGACCCTAAAGCTTTGTTTTAGAAGTTGACCAGGATTGCAATGTGCTGTTCGCCTAGTGTGTTCTTCAATAGCCGGTGGTTAATGTAACTGACCAATTAAGGATCGTGCAGGCTAAAAGAAAAAAGTGATGAGTTGTTTTAACAGCATATGATAATTTTGATGCACAGAGAAAAAAAAGAGAATAGATTGAACTTGGTTACTCAGCCTATTACTCAGCAAAGCCGGCATTCCTTTTGCTTTCCTTCGTCATTCTTCAAAGAAGCGTTTTATCCGCTACATACTTGCAAGAGTTTTTGTTCAAATTTTTTATGCACTGACTAAAGACGAAGAATTATGCCCGAAGAAGGTGGGTAGGCGCCACAGTTGATAAGAGATCAAAATTTTGTAATGGGTTGGAGGATAGAACGACCCACTTGTTAAGCGATTCGCGTTATGTCACAGCGTATTTATTGCTGTTCTGAAATTCCTTTCTTACTCGTACTACTGTGATTCCTTTACTGACATCGAGCGTGCCCTTGTGATCTCACAGCAGCTTCCGCTGTAATAAGTTTCTACCCTTCGAAGCTGCACTGATATCTCACATCACTCTCTCTTTTTCTGCTGTGGTACACTCGAAGTATATGGCCGTACTAATTTGGTGAGGCATATGCAGCTCTGGCACATGTGAA
>WOVY01013995.1:0-14615 GCA_013436015.1 Rhipicephalus annulatus
AAAAGATTAGTGGGACGACGACGAAGTGTCTATTTCATAGAACGCTTGTACCCTTGTCTCAGATTTTCTATTTGTTTTTACCGCAAATTCTGGGAGCTGCTGCTCCCTCCTTGCGAGAATGGATGAAGAAGCCTCTCAGGATTTTCGAGGTGCACAACCGCTACGTCTGGCAGCGGCTAGGAAACGTGGGACCACCTCAAGTGGCACAGACAGCGAGGCAACGGAGCTCTATTCCGATGGTTTCGAGTCATCGGATGACGACTACACAGTCGTCATGAGCCGCAATGCAAAAAGAAGGACTGCTACGAACATCGTCGACGACGAGTATATCCACCGTGCAGGCTACCTCGCAGCGTTGGCCACACACTATACTCTTCATGGCTGTGGACCCTTCAGCCAACCTACGGAGGCTTAACAGGCAAGTCCTCTCTGCATACCTCGAAGGACTCGCTCCAAATGAAATTAAAGACGTCAGGATCAACTCGCGGAAGAATATTCTGGCAGTTGATGTTCTACACCGTAGTGCGCTGCAAAGCCTGCAGAACATCTCGGAAATCGACAGAGTGACAGTTAATCAGTGATCCCCACTGACTGTAAGGGCAGTGTTGGCGTCATTTATGACGTGGACATTTCCATTCCCGCTGACGATTTCCCAATCTTGATAAAGCCAACTACAGACGACATCCTCATCAAGCACATCACAAGGCTTGGTCAGTCACGATGCCTGAAGATTGTTTTTGAGGGAGACAGTCTTCCCCCACACGTCAAAGTTGGCCACGTTCGCCATCAAGTCCGTCCATACATACCGAACCCCCTACAATGCTTCAGATGCTTCAAGATGGGACATGTCAAAGGAGTACGTACCAGCAATGTCGTGTGCCCGCGGTGTGCCGAACCTCATTCAGAAGACACCTGCCACGCAACTGCGTTCAAATGCTCCAATTGCCACGGCGCTCATAAAGCGTCGTCTAAAGATTGCCCACGAGTGAGAAATGAACGCGCGGTGCTGAAACGCATGGTGCGCGACAATTCAACGCACAGGGAAGCCGCTGCTACTGTCAGGCGACGTCGGCGTCACCACAGAAGATCATCACGCAACGTGACATCTGCCGATAGAGACCCGTCATCTCAAGCAAGAAGAACTGGCCCCCCATCGTCAAGCTCTGCGAAGACGGATACACCGAAAACAGAATCAGGGTCAAGACTCCCAAATCGTGAAGAGTGGCCATCACTTCCACGAACACAGCCTGTTTCAGAGGTGCATCGATCCCCGCCAACCTCGATGCCATCACGAACCACTGATGAAAAGACAACTGAGGATCGCCAGGTCATCAACATGTTGCAGACCCTTATGAGCGCAATGCGCATGCTCCTAAGCAACATGAACACCCCATCAGCGCAGAGCGCACTCCAAGTGCTGGACACTTTGAGTCCGGTGCTTGCAGCTCTAAGGTAAAATGATGGCCCGCAACATGTTATCCTTTCGCGAGGAGGTCAAGAACGCATCTGTCCTTCAGTGGAATGCCAGAGGACTTAGGGCCCGTATGTCCGAGTTCCGGCAATATGTATTCACAAACCAGTTCTCCATAATTGTGATTTGTGAACCGAATCTGTCAGCCCAGATGAGATTGTCTGGATATGAGTGCTTTATGTCTTCTACCCATGGAGAACGCAGTAAGGTCGTTGTGTTCATACGGCGCGACTTAACTTATGTTCATCACCCTGTATCCCCTGACGAAGAAAACCAGTACGTTTGCCTAACAGTAAAAAACAAGAAGACCACATTCACCATCATCGGAGCCTACTTACATCCATCAAGTCGTCTAGACCGAGAGCGCTTGCACGAAATTTTGAATTCAACTCTCCAGCCATGGGTGATAACTGGTGACTTCAATGCCCACCACTACTTATGGGGAAGCTCCAGGGTCAACACTAGAGGTAGACAGTTAGTGTCTTTCGCTTCTGAATGTGAACTTATCCTCGTGAATGATGGCAGCCCTACTTATCTGCGCGGATCGGCCTATAGCAGTTGCCTGGACCTCACTTTCGTCTCACGCTCGTTCACACGCAGAGTGCACTGGTTTTCGGATTTGGAAACAAGGGATAGTGACCACATCCCAACATACCTAAAGATTGACGGCTTTCCAAGTCTCAAGTCCTCCAGAGCTGTCCAGTGCACCGATTGGCAAAAATACAAGTTAATCATGGAAGACTATGTTGGCGCCTCACCTTTCAACCTAGAGGACGCAATAAAGATTGCCCTACATTCAACGACGCGTTCGCTTCCGGTGAGCTCATCTCGCACTGATATGGACATTGATCTCGAGAAACTCCGAGCGATTCGTCGTCGTGCAGAACGACGTTATAGACGCACGAGGTCACTTGATGATCTGAGAGTGGCCAGACGCACACAAAAGAAAATACAGCGTCACATGGACAAGTTGGCCAAGCAACGATGGGTATCTTTTTGCGAGTCTTTGGATCCCAGAAAGCCTCTGTCACTAATCTGGAGAACTGTCCGTGGTCTTCGTACAACCATTACTCAGCGCTACCCATTAAAATCTCTGGCACTTCACTTACGCTGCGAAGAGATTGATGTCGCAGATTCCTTCTGTCGAAGGATTGTCTGCGGCTCAAATTCAACTGGGATAAAGACGCCCGACTTTTCTGTATCTTCACGTGATCCCCGAATAGAGATTTTGTTTTCAATGGACGAACTAAAGGCTGCGCTTGCTTTGTGTAGACGTTCTTCAGCGCCAGGACCTGACGGCATTACTTACCGTGCTCTGTGTCACCTACGAGATCAAGCTCGACAGGCACTCTTGCAGCTGTACAACGACTCCTGGCAAACTGGCATGGTTCCACAGGAATGGAAGTCAAGTCGCCTGATTCCACTTCTCAAAGCCGGCAAGTCACCCTTGAACATTTCCTCTTACCGCCCGATTGCCCTCGCGAGCTGTGTGGGAAAAGTTATGGAAAGGATGATTTTAACGCGTCTGGAATGGTACTTAGAATTCTACGAAATATATCCAGATGCCATGTCCGGGTTCAGACGAGGCCGCTCGTCAATTGACAATGTAGTTGACTTGGTGACATATGTAGAACACCAGAAGGCCTGCAAGCGGTTATCTGCTGCTCTATTTCTTGACGTTAAAGGGGCCTACGACAATGTCACCCACGAAGTCATTCTCAGCGCACTAGAAGGAGTGGGACTCGGTGGCAGGATATATACGTGGGTTCAGAGCTACCTACAGAATAGATCATTTCACGTGCAGACAGAGAATGGCCCGACACCCGAGTATTACTGCAGCCGAGGAGTCCCGCAAGGCGGAGTGCTAAGCCCGACGCTGTTCAACCTAACACTCATTGTGCTAGTTGGCAAGCAACCAAGCAGTGTACGACTTTCCATTTATGCTGATGACATCTGTGTGTGGACATCAGGTGTGACTCGACTTCAACTTCGCGCTCGACTTCAGAAGGCAGCATCAGTGACATCATACCACTTACGCAAACAAGGGCTTGAAATCGCAAGTGAGAAGTGTGCAGTCGTGGCCTTCACCAGAAAACCAATGTCCGCTTACGGCATATCAATTAACGGGCAGTTGGTGTCATGCAGCCGGAGTCACAGGCTCTTGGGAGTGGTAATCGACCGAAACCTGTCTTGGACACCCCACGTAAACTACGTGAAAAAGCGGCTGACTGCCATTTGTCACTTATTCAGGTTTCTTGCTGGGAAAAGTTGTGGAATGTTTGTCGAGTCTATGTTACAGCTGTACAAGGTATTATTTACTCGATTCCTGCGGTATAGCCTACCTGTTATATCTAACACATGCAAAACGAACCTGCGCACAATCCAAAATATTCAAGCCCAAGCGCTTAGGATATGCCTTGGATTACCACGCTGCGCATCGACAGCTGAAACAATTGCCATTGCACAGGACTACTCGATCATGACGCACATCATCATTGAAACGATGCGTACGTACCTCAGGCAACATGCTAGGAATCCTTCCCACCACTTGGCAACCCTCGCTACTGAGAGGCCCCGCACGAAATTTAGTGCAATTGTCTGCGCTCATCGTGCGTCGTTTACGTCAGGTTTTACGCCTGCTGAGAAACTGGTGTATCCTCCGTGGTGCCTGACACTTCCACAAGTACGTGTTTCAATTCTAGGAATACAGAAAAAATCAAATTTGCCTTCATCAGCCCTAAAACAATTGAGCTTGAGCCATCTGCACGAAATGTACAACAACCACGTGCACATATACACCGATGGTTCAACCACAGCGTCTGGTTCTGGTAGTGCGGTGGTGATTCCAGCTAGAGGAATCACTCTGCGAATCAAACTGTCACATGCCACTACGTCCACAGCGACAGAACTTGCGGCTTTGCGTGGCGCCATAGAGTACATCAAATCCCAAAGACCTTGCAAATGGGCTGTGTTTTCCGACTCAAAACCAGCCCTACAGAGCATGCAGTCAGTCCTTCGACGAGGTTGCCATGAACAATTAACTTACGAAGTTGTCAAGCTCGTTCACCACGTCACAGAAACAGGCCACGAGGTCAAGTTTCAGTGGCTTCCTGGCCATTGTGGAATCAGTGGCAATGATTCCGCAGACAACGCGGCTCGTACATCGCACCAAGAAGAACACACCCTTCCGATTCCTTTGTCAAGGACTGACGCTGCAAATCAACTTCGTCACCTGGCACGTAGTCTGAGTCTGCAGGAGTGGAACACCCCAAGCATAAGACATACGAGACTATACCAAATAAACCCTCGACTGGAACTTCGACCTCCATCCGGACTTCGTCGACGTGAAGCTTCACTTTTTTGTCGCCTATGTTTGGGGATTGCCTTCACAAAAGCATATAGAACCCTCATCGGATTGACCGACAATGCAGAATGCGACGTCTGCTGCACCAAAGAAGACATCGACCATCTGATATGTCATTGCCCTCGATTTGCCTCTGAAAGACAGAAGCTTTCGGACGCATTGCGACAATTGGACGATCGGCCACTCTCTGTGCAGATGCTACTGGAACACCGTCATCGCCTTTCGTCGGCTCAAAAAGCAGTCAAAGCTGTCTTGTGCTTTTTGAGGACTACGGGCCTATGTGACCACCTTTAACTTTTGTGTAGTGCCACCGCTGCGTACGCGCCAGCTGATTGACTGACAATCCTCCTTTTTTTCTCTCTCTCTTTCTCTTTCCTCTCTCTCTCTCATCTTTATGCCCCCTTCTCTTTCCCCCAGCGTAGGGTAGCAAACCGGGCATGTGCCTGGTTGACCTCCCTGCCTTCCCTCTTGTTGTTTACCCCCCCCCCCTTTGAAAGATTAGTGGACTACATGTTCCACGCCTAGTGTGTCCAGTATTCCCCACAATTCCTCTTGAACCACGCTATCATACGCTCCCTTGATATCCAAAAATGCTAGCCACAGAGGCCTGTGTTCCTTTACTGCTATTTCGTTGCACTGCGTCAGTGAGAACAGATTGTCTTCCAACCTCCTGTGTTTCCGAAACCCATTCTGCAGTTCCCCCAGCACCCCCTCATCATCTATCCACGCCTGCAGTCTTTCCTTTATAATCTGCATCGCCAGCCTGTAGACCACTGATGTCACTGTTATAGGACGGTAGTTGTTTATGTCAGCTTTGTCCCCCTTTCCTTTATAGATCATGCTCATCTGCTAAGTTTCCATCCATCGGGAACTTCACCATCGATTATTATTGTGCTCACTGCCTCTCTCAAAGCCTGCTTAGACTTCGGACCTAATGTCTTTATCAGCCTAATTGGAATGCCATCTGGGCCTGTTGATGTACTACTAGGGACCCTTTTCTCAGCCCTTTCCCACTCTTGTTGTGAAAATGGAGCCATTGCACCACTTGATTCGTCCTTGTCTATTGTGGTGCATAAAGTACTTTGTTGAAATTTTTCTGTCACCCTTGTTCTTATATATTCAATAGCTTCGTCCCCTTCTAGCCTAGCACCTTGGGCTGTAGTTATAAAACTCTGCTCTAGGCTCGTCTCATTTCTTAGGGAGTTTAGATGGTTCCAAAATTTCGCAGCTGCCTTTCTATCTTTTTTATGTACTTCTGCCAGCCACTGAGCTCCCTTCCTTCTAATCTTTTCATTGATCAGAAGGAATGCATCCCTTCTACAGCTTAGAAAGGTTGCCCATTTTCTTTCAACTTCATCTGTCGGTTTACCCCGCTGCTTAGCATGTCCGTGTTCCCTAGAGGCTTCCTGACGTTTCGCTATGGCTCTCTTAACTTCCTCATCCCACCGACTTTTGGGTTGTGTCTTCTTTTCCGTGGTGGCTTCTCACGCGTCTTAGCAAGCTCTAACTCAAAGAGTCTAATTAGATTCGTGTATGTCCACACTGTCTTATTATCCTCCGTGATTACTTTTTCAATTTGTTTAGTGGCTATTTCAATTTGCTTTTCTGAATAAAAATTTTCCTGTAGTTGCTCATCTTGTCTCCTTCCCACTTTCACTGCTCTTTCAAAACTTAGCTTGATACGTTTGTGATCGCTACCAAGACTTCTGGAGCCACCTTCATCTATGTGCATTCCCCTGAGCTTATCATACATCCTATGTGACATCAGTGCATAATCTATCGTCGACTGAAGCCTTCCTACCTCCCATGTTATTTGCCCTTCGCACTTCTCCGTACTGTTGCAAATGATCAAATCAAGCCTTTCACACATATCCATGATCATTTTGCCTGTCGGGTCAGTATACCCATCTATATCTTCTATGTGCGCATTCATGTCTCCTAGTATAATTATCTCGCACTCTCTTCATAACTCCTGAATGTCCTTTGATATACACTCTACCATTGCCTGGTTTTCCTCTCTGGCCTTTGCTCCCGTCCACAAGTACACGAAATCAAGGAGTGTCATTTGACCTGCCACTTTCCCTTTTAGCCATAAATGTTCCTTGCACTCCTGCTTGACCCTTTGCCAGTCTGTACTTTATGAATGAATGCCCCAATACCACCCCCCTTTCTGCTGCCTTCTGTTCTATTACAATATTCCCACGCGTAGTCCGGATTATTCGGAGGTTGTTCCATGTCCCTGAGATGTGTTTCTACAAAACTGTATACCATCGGCCTCTCTTCCCTTAGCTGTTCTTCTATCTCTTCCCACTTCAGCCTGTTCCTACCACCCTGCATGTTAATATACCCTGTGTCCGAATTGGCTCGGTGCTCGTGGCTACGTCTATTTATGCCCGGACTCTACCTTTCTTAGATATTGGTGCCACTTTGGAATCGTATCTGTCCATACCACCTGTCGAAGAGTCTCCCTGGTTGTTTTCCTCGTTTACTAGCTATCCTGCACCCCGAAGGGCTCGCTTGCCCCCCAAAAAAGCTACTGCGCGTCCTGCAAGTCGCCAACCCACCTCATGACCTAGCCGCCCATCGAAGTGAATTCTGTCTCGTTGAAAACCCCCCCACCTCTGCACCTCTCTGTTTATTTCCACCCCCTCAAAACCTTTCTCTCGACTCATCCGCCATATCTCTTGGTTTGCGTTGACCACCGCTCTTTGCAGGTTGCTATCACGCACCGGTACCTCCGGTATCGTGCATAATCACTATCTGTACCTTAGGAGAAGTGGCGCGCATGTCATCGACGCCTTTCGCCAGTGTGGCTGCTAGTCCTGCTGCATCTTCATTGAGGACATCGTTTAAACCGCCTGAAATTATCACGAGGTTTCGTCTATCAGCTGTCGTTTTGAGCTTTGCGCTCGCTTGCCTCATGACTGCTTCCAGCTTGCGTCCTGGGAACGCCCCTACTGCAACCCTCTTGTCACCTCTTACCCTCTCTTTGATGGCTTCTGTGCATCGATTTAAATTCGAGTCCCCGGCGATTATCACATGCTGTGACTTTCAGCTGGATCGTTCTCCACCTGGGGGCTACTTGCACCTGTGACGCCGGCGGCTTTGTTCCCTCCCTGCCCCACCACTACCTCGCTGAAGCTGGGCCTTGCGACAGTTGAACCGGCCTAAACGTGTTTTTTCCAAACTTGCTTGCTTTTCCTTCTCCACCGTTCTGGTTGCCGGTTCCCTACTGTTCTCTCCATAGGTCGCTTCTTTGTTCAGCTTCGCTAGCGCTTCCTCGGCGGACTTCAGGTCTTTCTCCATTGCCCTCGATTTCTCCTGCTCTGTCGCCAACTCAGTCTCGAGCTCGGCGATTTTCACCAGCAGTTCACTCTGGGCAACCATCATTTTCTCCATTTTTTCCTCGACCTCACATTGCCTACACTTCGCGTCAGCCTCTTCTCCATCCGCTTCTACGCTTGGGTCCACTTTCAAACCCACTCCACATCCTGAACACTTTACAGTCTTTTTAACCATGCCTTTCTGACACCAATTGTCCCTATACTCGATAATTACTAAACTCAGCCCTGCACTTCAAAAAAAAAGAAAGTCTATGCTCTACTACAAAAATTTGCGTGTTCAATGTACGCGCACTTCCCCCACGGGGTGGCAAAAAAAACAACAAAAAATTTCAAACACACACACCCGCACTAACTAATAAATACCTGGTGTCTGGCCCCCGAAAAAGCCGTACCATAAAATAAGTGCTACGAAGATTTTAACCGCTGCCTTATAATTATAAAGACAAGCTCAAAACATGCAAAAACACTTATCTGCGCAGTCGATCCGGAGCGCTCCAAAAACACGTCCATCCACCTTGACAGCTCACATGTCGCTATATAGAAACACCGCCCCATATAGAAGCACGCCATCCAGCGGACATTCCAAGTACTAAACGAGAGGTGGCACACGCACACTTTCTTACGGCTTGCTCTTCGGGTCTACTTCCCACCTTTAACCACCTCGAGTTCACGGTATATACTATTTCACTGTATTCATGGCACTGCGGCCCAACGCTCGCTAAACCTTTCTAAAACCAAGGAGGTTACGCCCAGCGAGTATAACGTAGCAACCTTTCCTGTCAGATAGTGCTCAATGTACATGCCAATGGCTGCTAATGGGAAATGAGAGACAGGAGAATTCGGCTTTTTCTTTCTTATGGCTTGCGC
Organism: Rhipicephalus annulatus; assembly: GCA_013436015.1. Classification (NCBI taxonomy): domain Eukaryota; kingdom Metazoa; phylum Arthropoda; class Arachnida; order Ixodida; family Ixodidae; genus Rhipicephalus; species Rhipicephalus annulatus. The sequence goes on from WOVY01013995.1 coordinate 9,047, forward strand.
TTCGTATCTACTTCCCACCTTTAACCACCTCGAGTTCATTCATGGTATATACTAGTTCATTGTATTCATGGCACTGCGGCTCAACGCTCGCTAAACCTTTCTAAAACCAAGGAGGTTACGCCCAGCGAGTATAACGTAGCAACCTTTTCCTGTCAGGTAGTGCTCAATGTACATGCCAATGGCTGCTAATGGGAAATGAGAGACAGGAGAATTCGGCTTTTTCTTTATTATGGCTTGCGCTTCGTATCTACTTCCCACCTTTAGCCACCTCGAGTTCATTCATGGTATATACTAGTTCATTGTATTCATGGCACTGCGGCTCAACGCTCGCTAAACCTTTCTAAAACCACGGAGGTTACACTCAGCAAGTACAACGTAGCAGCCCTTTCTTGTCAGATAGTGCTCAATGTACATGCTAATGGCTGCTAATGGGGATCGCAGCGTGCGTTTTAACTTAAAGCTGAATGCTCCTGTCTTTCATTCCTCATTAACAGCCATTGGCATGTACATTGAGCACTATTTTTTATTGTTCAACAACCCACAGAAGAAATCTCTCACCAGCACCGCCTTGGAGGTCAAAATGTTATACTTGTTACATACTATAACATCTACGAGGGACGAACAGGTGCCGCTATAAAAAGCTTCACCCCTAAAAGACACTATTCAGGCATAATGTTTGTGAAACGTCAGTTGTGGCTGCAGTGCTGGGTAGTCACATTTATAAATATTACGTATGTACTCCTATGATACAGCCGTCAAGTCGGTTCAACGTCAGTTATAGGTAGGCGCCATCCACTGAAGTTGATTAATGTAGCAGTGTCCAAGACCACTACCCTGTTGACCGCGAGCACTTCATCTCAGCTTATCACTTCTGGTGTTGCTGATACTCATGTTTTTGTTGACTCATATGGACGGTTTAACGTCCACAAATCACCATATGGTTATGAGATATGTAATAGTGGTAGGCTCACGAAATTTCAACCACCTCGGTTCTTTACCTTGTACCAAAATCTGAGCCTACGGGCCTACATCATTACCGCCTCCATAGGAAATGCAGCCGCCGCTGCCGGTATTCGATACCGCGACCTGCAGGCCAGCAGCCGAGTACCTTAGCCACTAGACCCACCGCGGCGGGGCCATGTTCCTGTTGCCAACGTTGCGGAAGTGCAAACAACTGGTTTTATAAGCATCCGGAAATGTTCAACATATGTGTGTGCATGCAACATTTCTATATATATTTAGCATTACTTCACAACGTATCACTCAATAAAACCAAATTACAACACGGTTTCTTCCCTCCACACGCTTCGCATAACATCAATTCCCAAAGCACGTGGGATTCGCCCATTTTTTATGAATCATCTCTTGAAAAAGTTTGTAAGAAGAGGGGGTGTCTTGGAATCCCCCCCCTTTAACTCATGCCTCTGATGAATAAAGACTGAGGTGATTCCTGACCTCTTTAGGTATGTGTAAATATACTTAAGTACGAATGCAAGCCGTTGTAAGACTGACAACAATGCTGTGTAAGTAGATATGCCCATCGGTCACCACTTAATATTGAAATAAAGTGGCTGATCGAGCTAATTGGTTTAGCATACTTAAAGGTTAACAGCGCGAAAAGTACACGTTGGACAGGAAAAGGACGGGACGAGCGCTGACTTCCCAAGAAATTTTCATACAAGGAGGCTGTTCATGTTCTCGAGTGAACAGAAAAACCAGTGAAAAAAATGACAGATGTAAAGATACGAAATGTATTGCGGTGCATGTTACGTGGACTAGACGGGCAGATGCCTAAACGAACGCTTACGAGAACACGCCAATAATGTTCGTAATGGCAAAGATGGCTTCCCGGTGCAACACGTGAGCATGTGTGGGTGCACTCCGCTGTTCGAAAAGAAAACAGTTCTCGGCAATGCTAAAGAAGCATACGAGCGTATAATCTAAGAGGCTGCTCAGATGGTGCTTGAAAAGAGTGTATGTGTAAGCAAGCCATCAGATGCTCTGGCAGAAAGAGAGCTATGTTTTTTGTTGTTGTTTTTTGTGTGCGAGGGTCCGCGTAGCAGGCTCCGTGATTGTTGATATTTCGTATCTTTACATCTGTCTTTTTTTTTCACTGGTTTTTCCGTTCACTCGGGCATATTAACAGCCTTTTTTAAATACAAATTTAGTTGGAAGTCAGCGCTTGTCTCATCTTTTTCCTGTCCGCCGTGTATTCTTTCGCGCTGTTAAAAACCTAAGTAAGTTAATAGCAGAGTTCAGTCATATTCACTCAAAAATAAATGTAGCGCTTAAGCCTCGCTCTAAGAATCTCCAAAATGTTTCTCAACCAAACTTATTCGAAATCAAACTTTCCAAAACATTAGTGACTCATTCTGAGTTATGGGAGAGACCACTCATGAGCAAGTGTGGCGACGTATGCTGCAAAGTAATGGTTCACTAGTGGACCATTGGCGAGTAAAGCAGTAAAAGATTGTTTGGAGAAACACTGGTGCACACTGCGTGCTTCAGCCCTTTCAATGTTTAGAGTAAGTGTAGCTGAAAAACCCTTCCCCATATGGCCCTTCATAATATCTTTTCTCATACGTGAAATGGGCTGCGTGCTGTTCGTAAAAGAAAGCTTTAGTGTCGGGACCGCACGCCGCTTGCGTGCACATGCTCTTGCATAGCTTTGTACTCCCAGCTGCGCCCAGGGTGAATACAAAGGAATGCAAGAAAGTGCGTACGCAAACCGCTTTGAAGTCGCGGACCAAAATTATATAATGAGTAAGCATTTCCTAGCTACCATGTCTAGACCAAGTCTTTATCGCCAACACGCTTATAGACTGTGTACAAGCAAGGCAAGGCATTGAGTGAGACGTTACAATAAGTACGCCGCTCTTGGAGATTGCGAATAGAGGGGTATACGGAAAAGGGTGTTGTGGCTAGTCGTATTTATTCGTGCACTATTAACTGCAGCAATCATCTTCACTCGACTATTAGGTGCAGCTAGGCCTACCACGTTTACTTACGCATTCAATGATTAAAGCTGGTTCATATCAGTTTAGCCTTTTTAGTCGAATATAAACAGAAATGGTCATTGCCAGGACATGTACAGCAAGGATAGCCGCCGGGCATTAAGCGTAACTGACTACATTATGAAAGCAGGCAAGCACGAGAGCGGAAGGCAGAAAGTTAGATGGGCAGATGAGATTAAGACTTGGCCGTAGCGAACACATTACCGGACTAATTGAAAAAACACAAAAAAGGCTGATGACAATAATGATGAATATGGGCTAGGACTGGCTACTCACGGCTAAACAGACGTTAGTGTGCACTATTTATGACTACTGTAGGCTAGGTACCATAGGCGAGCTGAATAATTCAATTCTAGTTCACTGTTGCTTTTTCATTCGATAATTACCCAAAAGAACAGTTCCTACTTTGTTTGTTGTCGTTGTTGTTTTGTACGTTCACTGAAACTTCCGCGTAGCGACCGACTAGAAATTACGGTCTACTATACGCCAGGTCCAGCTTACCAAGAATCCCCCGAAACTATCGTTCACGAGTAACGAAAATCAGCCTGGACACGGCGCCGTGGCTCCTTCGTATCCCCCCTCTCCCCGGAATACACCACAACCGAGGGGCTGGACGTCGCAGTAACCAAAGCATCCTAAAATGTCTCTCACGATCGCCATTTGTGACGATTGATCGTAGCACGTCGTCGACGGGCTCGCAACTCTGGTCTTAGCCCCTGTCTTTATTACTTCTCTCTCTTTTTCATTTCCGAGCCATGTCCCGAGAAAAATCGCATTTATTTGCTATCCGCTCTTTCTTTTCCAAAGCTCCTTGTTGCTTCTCATATATCACTTCTTTCACCGCCCCAGCCGTTCACCCCTACACCTCTTGCTTCACTTGTTCGAGTCCGCTTCCAGATCTGCGCGCGACGCGTCCAAGGCGGCGGCTACCAGCCTCGTTACGCCGTTCGCGCCCGCTTGATGGAGTGCTCAGGCTACCCGTTCCCTTGTGGCCCCTGCGTATTCAGGGCAGGGCTCGCGGTGGCTATCGGATTCGACTTTTGCGCTTGCCGTAGACCGTGCACCATTTCTCACCCTGACACGTGCGGGTTTCAGATAGGCCCGCGGAAATCGGAGCAAGAAGGATGATGCCCGCTTTTTTTTCTGCCGCCGCCGCCACAAGATGCCATGGCTGCACTGTGCACGCTCCCCAGGCGCGTCAGCCTCTTGCTTTTATGCGCAAACCTTTCCTTCTAGCCTACTTGGCAGGCAGGCACGAACAACGCCACTTTGCGCTCAGCGGAAAATGCACTTTGAAATACTTTTATTATTGTTTTGTAACACGGCGTTGGCTCACTTGTCCCTGGTTTTCAGTGTTTTCTTTCCGTCTTTGCACGGAGGATAAATCACAGCGCATGTGGGTGGAAGGCCTGGGTGCGAGGGGCGCGTCGCGCCTGGTCCACTTTCGGTAATAACTTCTCGATCGACCTTTAAGAGAGAAAGAGAAAGGGAAACGTTGCACGGCATGTATTTGATGCTGTAGGTGTCATTTTAGATCGGCGTTTTCACGCATTACTTAACGTAGGCATGCAGTGAAAGGTGCTACTATCACGCGCACTTACTTGCACACAGGCTGCAGAACCCATTTACTTTGTCAGTGCATGCATCTAGCCCTCGTTCCCTATGCTTCTTATATTAACGTAGCTTGCAGGGAATCTTCATATTTCACGTGAATATAATCTAATTGTCTCAGCTTCGCAGGCTAGTTCAAGTAGCGTGAAGTTGCCTTATAGAAGTAGTCGCATTAATGAAATAATTAAGGAGGAAGCCTCTGATGCCGCACCAAACGTGAAAGTAGACCAGCCTCCCGCTTCGGTGGCATCGAAACATGAGTGTTGTGAAGTATCATCAACGTGCACGTAATAACTGGGCCATATCACGTCGCCATGACGTCACAGAAATGCTACGTTTGTTACGCCACATGATGGCGTCACAACACGGGTTCATCCCTATACATGTGAAATGTTGGCTGATTGCGGAGGCAGTGAAAACTTTGTTGAAAACCTGGTGTCCAGGGAGGATCGATGCATCTATTGAAGAAAAAAAAGGATTGCTTTCCTCTCTCAGTCGATATAAGTGAATTCATAAAGTGACTTTTCAATATATTACCGAAACGCGAGCATGACGACCACATCTGATTAGAAGACACGCTTAAAGTGTGCTACAAGTGTCGTACGCTGTAACACTGTTGCATGTTTTCATATTTAAAACAACGGAGCAGCTGAAGTACCCGTGCCAAACACATCTGGAAAGATCACGTGACTGGCAAGAAATGTCAGTGTTTGCTCGCGCAGCATGTCCTTGGGACTGTAGTTCTAGCAATAGCAATGCTAGAGAGAGAGAGAGAGAAGTAACGTTTATTTTGAAACAGTGCCCCGAGCTATGCCCAGTGTCACCCTGAGGTGGGAGGGCTCCTTAGTTCAGGAACCCTTTGGCTTCTACTGCCCTCTTGGCCCTGGCGACGAGTTGTTGTTGATCTTCCAGGTCCTCGAGGGCGAGCTTCGCCTCCCACGTTT
>WOVY01013996.1:0-12229 GCA_013436015.1 Rhipicephalus annulatus
TCTGCTCTTTGGGTTGAGTTTAGTTCGGCACATTTCCCGGTCAGCCAGACATCCCTCACTTTAGCGTGGTTGGATTTTTTGTGCCTTCCGGCGTGTATTTTTTTAACTTATTTGTTGTTTACCGGCGTGACATTTCAGAGCCAAACTAGCTTACAGCTTGTGTGGATATCCACTCCATTGGTGGCAGTTTGACTTCGCTGGTGCACGGCTGGCATGCCCTCACCCTTTGTGAACGCGAATGCTGCAAGCAAGGAACACGCTGCTGCACTGTTGCCAAAGTGATAGTTTTAACGCTGCTGTTTCACTGCTCTGGTTTTCCATCATTGGGCAACTAGAGTTTTTCAACTATTGTGCCCGTGAACAGTTGTATCACAACCACTTCATATTAAAAGTTCTTGTTGTACACTACAAGCTCACTATTTATATAATACAACGTTGCCCTTCCAATCTGCCTTGCAATCTTCCTTTTCTCTCGCGCGCCAAATAGTAGGAATAGAATTGCGCATATAAGAAGAGGATGTGAGAGGTCAGCACAAAATCAAAATGTGAATTTCTTGCCACGCAGTGTAAACGCGCAAAGTCACTATCACTACCTCTTATGACGTCTTGTTTTTCTTTTTATTTTAGTTTTGATGTAATCCTCGCAATACGCAGACGACGATGATGGCAGCGAGCCATCGACTACTTAACGCTTGGCTTCATTCAATTTACACCACAAATTCATACATACCTTCTCCGGACCCTCACTTCAATACAGTCGCCGAATATCGCTTAAAAAACAAATGTGCTGGAACACGTGTTCGACGAATTAGTGTACTTGACACTCCACTATGAGAGCAAAAAGACGACGCGTGGGCCTACTAAGGACGACGCAGCTAGAAAGCATCGTGAATGTGTTTAGAAAAAGTGGATGACGATTTAGTGTACTAAGTACTTCACGATGGGAGAACATCTGGCCGTCGCGTGAGCCTCACATTTGTATGAAGAAAGTTTATTTACACTATTTACAGAGAACAAAAGTTTCATAACGATTCAGTTATACTGGCACATACACTTCGGCTCATCTATGTACCAAAACAAACATGGCAATGATGCAATGAAGACCTCATTAGATTGTTGGCATGCATGTGCACAAGAACTCAATGCGATATCATGGTACAGAGTTACAACATTATATAGTTGCAATGAAACACAATTGGTTACAAACGAAATTATAACGGCTCAACAGGCACTGCTTATCACCAGGTTGGTCCGAAAATGAGTTGTACTCTTTTGTGTTCAACAGTGATGTAAGGGCACGACATATATGCCGCAGAAATTCATGTTCGCCGAAGACAAACTCCTCAGAGAGGAAGGCGAGGATCTCTCGTCTCATTCGCCTCATATCGGCCACACAGCAATTCGGCGGTAAATCGCAGCCATCACCTCGCATCGGTTTCTCCAAAGGCTGAACAGCTCCGCAACTATTGAAAGAAGTGATAAACACCCGTGCATAAATGTGCCGTTATACACGAATGTTCGCACACCGTGTCCTCGAAAACCAGCATGGACCGCACACCAAAAAAGGCGAGAGATCATGTCGCATGTTAATTGGTCTCAACAAAGGCGCAGTTGGGTAATGTGGAAGTGTGAACCACCTGCCATCGCTGCAACAGATCTCGAGTGGGTAGCAAGCCCCAGCCCAACCATCATACAAAGTTCCGTGAATGTCCTGACAACACTGCTGCAGTTATTGGTTGCCAAGGGTGGTTCATTAGAGTTTGACAATGCTGGGGCACTAAGGGTCTTAGAAGGTTAGCTATTGTGTCCACCACTTTAGATTTGGCCACCACTATCTCTGGGCGCGTATATAGCCTCCAAACGTTGGTGGAATGCAAGAAGTACTCAATACAAAAAAGGTAATTCAGTTGATTGAAAACTATGGTTAATGTAGAAAGCCGGCAGGAAGACACGTAGAGATGGCCCTAGATAATAGCGAGCCAGTGTATGAGCGGGCGTACTATCCTTGCGTAGTATTTGCAGTAAAGTGCTGAGGCACAAGGTAGAAGCCGCGATGGACACGTCAGAGAATGCACAACCGCCTTGATCTCGTGGTTGAGCCAACGCCGGAGATTCAGACCAAATGAAACAGAAACATAGCCGCCGCGATTCTTGACGCGCGCTTGACGCCAACATCCATTATCACCACATCTGCGCACGCTAACGACTCTGTTTGCACTCACAATATGGAGTCTAGCAACGACGCCTGCCAGTATATCAGAGCTGTAAGAACTGCGCACCACACCAGGCACAATTCCTTTATTAGAATGTAGACCATGTGAAACCATTTATAGTATAGCTTAACGCTTGCAATCATCAATCATGGTTCCGGGATATTTTCCAGGAAGTGTTTTATCAAGTTCGTCGAAAGCTTCAGTTAGGCAGAGCACATTCTAAACCTAGAAATGATTTTTCAGCAACGTTTTGTCGGGTTCAAGCGACTGATAAAAATAATTCACTCACATAGCGAAAAATTGGCAGATCCTACATACAGTGGGAATCGATGATATGCGAAACACGAATAAGAAAGCTTGACATTTCGCTTCAAATCAGCACAACGTTACAAGTTGGGGGTAAATGATGGCGTACGTTACTTCCGTGTAATGATTATCATGTTTGGATGCGTCCTTTACCTTGGTCATCTATTTACGTCACGTGATACCAAGTTTAGTACATGTGGAGCTATAGCGAAAGGGCCACAAGCACGCTATTAGCGTGGTATATTGTCGTGTTCTTGCATGACACGCGTGTCAGGATTATCATGTTTGCACCAGTCATATATTTCGCCATTCATTGACGTCACGTAACACCAAATTTGGTGTATGCGGAGCTAGCAAAATGGCCGCGCGACACATCATTAAGGGCCCATTATACTCTAATGTAGCCTTGACTCGCGCCCACGCTGGGCACAGCGACGCTACGTTAGCGAAACGCGAGCACTCTATAGACTGACGCCAGGCGCAAACGACGCGACCAGTGTCCGTCGGCGCGGCCTGACAGCAACCGGCGCGAAATTCGCGCCAATGCGTCACCCAGACAACACTGTGTCTCCCTCTTTTCGTGACGGAGGGACGGCGGGCGCACTGAAACGCGCATGTGTCATAGAAACGCAGTGCAGCGCGCGCCCGTGAGTATATGGCAGGACTGGTGCCTGTCGTGACAACGCCGGGGTGAGGTGAGAAAGTGAACGGCGGCAAGAACGCGCACCGCGTCGCATCGAAATGTACTCATGTTCTCGCATGACGCGTATCTCATGATTATCATGTTTGCACCAGTCGCATACCTTTGTCATCCGTTGACGTCACGTAATACTAAATATGGCATATGTGAAGCTAGCAAAACGGCCGTGAGAGCATGGTGAGTGTGGCATGTAGTCATGTTCTTACATGACACGCATGCCGTGATTATCATGTTTGGATGTATCATTTACCTATGTCGTCCGCTCGCGTCACGTAATACTGAGTTTGGTACATGTTAAGCTAGTGACACGACCGCGAGCACATCATGAGCGTAGCATGTAGTCATGTTACATGACACGCATCTCATGTTTATCAGGTTTACACTATTGTCATACTTTCGCAATCCACTCACGTCTCGTAATACCAAATTTCGCCTAAATGAAGCTAGCGAAATGGCCGCCAGCACATAGTGAGCGTTGTATGTAGTCAAGTTGTTACATGACACGAATCTAATGATTATCATTTTTGCACCAGTCACATACCTTCGTCAACCATTCAGGTACCGTAATACCAAATTTGGTATACGTGACGCTAGCAAAACGACCGCGAGGGCATCATGAGCGTGGCGGGTAGTCATGTTGTTACATGACACACAGTAAAATTTTTTACACCCAGAAGGGTGTAAATTAGCTTGTCCCATGGACGACACCCTAAGGGTGTTATTTCAACACCTTCCAAAAAGGGTGCTTTTCCAAGCACCCTTAGAATAGGGTGTACATGTAAAACACTGTAGGGTGTTACAAAGACACCCTTGAGGAAGGGTGCCTTCGATGTCCTTCACTTTTTAGCACCCTCTGAGGAGGGTGCGAGAAGAGTGCACAAGGGTGTTGAGAGCCCATGGCAGGGGGTGCCAGTATTCTTTTAGAATGCACTAAAAGATATAAGCATACACTGATTACATCCTACTTGAAGAAAGTGGTCCTGATTATCAATTTTGCGCCACCTGTCGAGCTCCATTCATTGAGTGTGGGCAAAAATATAAACACGTACAATCGTGCATCAACTTCTGCTGGATCTATATATACTTCACAGTATATGCATAATGCGCGTTAGAGAAAACTAAGCCTTGCCACCCTTGCATATTTCATATATTTATTAGGCAAATAAAACTTCTAAACTTTTCTTCTGCCACACAACTTTTTTTCCAGATGTGAAACATGTTAACGTATACGTACAATACACACGCAACACCTCAAAAGTTTATTATATGTTTTCAGTTTCACTTTATTGACAATTCTTTGAAACATAGAATTACACTGGTTTCAGTTTAGTATACTGCTTCAAGTACATAGAGACTATTATTGAAATACACGCTAATATATCCCTATAATTCTTTTAAGTGTCTACAATCCCTGTGGTTTCCAGTTTAATACTCCTTCATGTATACAATCTGTTAATAGGAATGAAATACAGGCAAATATATACCTTAATTATTTCAAATATATACAATCACCATGATTTCACTATATAAGCCTTCATGTACACAATCATTCCCAAGAAGTGATGCACACAAAAATATTGTAACGCGGACTGAAAGAGCGAGGAAGAAGAAGAGATCGGACGCGCTCGAGGGATGGTGATTTGGCAGTGACAGTAGAGCGCTGCCATTTTTCATTGTAAATAAACCCATCACATCCGTAACACTTTTGGTGGAGCGGTGCTGGGTAACTTGCCATCCTGGACCCCGCAGCAGAAGTTCTTCGAAGAAGCAGACGCTTAGCTGGCCTACCTCCGGACAACATCAGCATGAACGACGACACAGGAATCCCATCGACGTCCTACGCTGCTGCGTCCACCAGTGCCACCGACACGGCACAAGGTGGCCGTCGACATCGACAACCAGACTACTGGGCACCTGAGCCACGAATTTTCTCAGGTAAAACTGACGAAGACGTGGACGCTTGGCTAAAACACTTCGAGAGAGTGAGCCGCTACTACGAATGGGGCGCACCGGCGAAGCTCGTGAACGTAGTATTCTTCCTTGCCGGGACAGCCTTGCTCTGGTTTGAGAACCATGAACATGTCCTCCTCACTTGGGATATATTTGTTAAGAAACTGAAGGCCTGCTTTGGGGACACGAGTTCCATGAAAAAGAAAGCTGAGCAAACGCTGTCACGTAGGGCTCAGTTGCCCGGCGAGACGTGCACAACCTACATTGAAGAAGTGTTGAAGCTTTGCGGAATTGTCAACACAAATATGTCTGACGAAGACAAAGTCGGTCATTTGTTGAAAGGCATCGCCGAGGACGTGTACAATTTTTTGATAACAAAAGAAAACTTGAACACTCCTTCGATTTTCAGGCAGCAGTGTCGCGCATTCGAGGCGTTGAAGACCCGAAGAATTTTACCCAAGTTCGGGCGCTTGGACAATGTTCCCACTGTCGCAAGTATGGACGTCGCCACCTGCGAAGACATTTCCTACCTCGTACGTCGGGTAGTTCGAGAAGAGCTCGTACGTCTTCAAGCAGGTGACGTTCACCACCAATGCTCGTTCGCCGCGTGCCCCGAACCACCTCCCTACTGGATGCGAGAGCGTCACGTCGAAAACCGACCACGCACAGAAACTGCAGATTTTACCCGTGGCTTCCGTTTTCCCCCGACGGGTCGTGGCCACCACCGGATGTCATCATCTCGACGTGCCGCTGCGGACCCCCGACCGTCGTCAACCAGGCCTCTACCAGAAGATTACTATGCTTCATCACAAAATGTTCCTGCGGAGCACGACCCGTCTCCGCGTACTTCTGCCACCTCTGCTCCGGCTAACGTAAGTCGACAAGTCCCCGTTTGCTACACATGTGGTCTCCCAGGACATATTTCGCGCTTCTGTCCCAGACGGCCGCCTGCACCGCCACGTTTTTCGACGTATCCGGCTCGTATTGACGAAACGCCTGTGCCGCCACGTTTTTCGACGCACCCGCCTCGTATGCACGAAACCTGGACCTCTCACTCGGCCGACCACCGTCCTCGACAGCAATGGCCTAACGAATTTCGCAGCGAGTCCCCTGCCTCCTAGAGAAGAAGCCGAAGTGTGCGAACGCTTCCACTACGGCTCCTGCTTTTTTCAACGTTTTTGCGACGCCACTTTGTGATTTCAGCGTCATATTAGTGCAACGACTTCCAGAAGACACAGGGACTCTGCCGACACAATTTGCGCGCAGTGAGTGCTTGCTTCTTGCATTTTATTTCGCCTCCGCCATCGTCGCTCGCCCGCCGCCAGCTAGCCCTGACGAGTATCTTCTTTGCTCTAACGTGGCGCGTGCTTGCTCGCGCGCCCCGTAGCCGCACTGTTTCGCTGAGCGATGGAGTACCAAGTGACAGGGGAAGACATTGACCCTGAAGAAATCACGCCAGACCAAGGCTGGCAGACCGCCTCGTGTCGCCGAGCAAAAAATGAAGGCTCCAAACGTGTGCCGTCATATAGCGCTCTGAAACGCAACGAGCACAAGCCCCGCAACAGAGAACATGTGAAGAACAAGATTATTCGAGAAAGCCGAATGCCTCACCTACCAAAGAATGACATCCGCATTATCATTAGACCCAGAGGGGGTCTTAACATCGCTAGGGTTGGCCCAACGACAATCGCTGAAGCCATTTCGACTTCGGCAGGTATCAGCCCATCGGAGCAGCAAGCAGACACGCTCTGCCCCAATATTAAACAGAATATCTTAGTAGCAAGCACGCCGAAGAGAGAAAATGCTAATCGCTACGTGCGCGTTAAAGAAATTCGCATCGCTGACAAGACCTATGAAGTTAGTGCCTACGAAGCGGCACCACATTCTACATGCAAAGGTGTCATTCGAGGGATTCCCGTGCAAGACGGTTCGGCGGACATTGATGCGAAGATTGTCAACGACCGCAATCCACTAGCTTTGGCTGCCAAGCGCATCGGAAGTACCACTGCAGTGATCGTGGCCTTCGATGGACATCGTGTGCCCAATTTTGTGCGATACGGATCGGTGCTACTTCAATGTACACTATACCGTAGACAGATAGATATTTGCTACACCTGTGGTCGGCTCGGCCATCGAGCGGACGTGTGCCCGAACCCTGGAGACGTTATCTGCAGAGGCTGCAGCGTGCCGAACCCCGAAAAGGAACACCGCTGCACACCAACATGCAAGCTTTGCGGAGGAACCCACCTCACTGCCGACAGGGAATGTAAAGAACGCTACCACATTCCATACGTGGTGCGCCGACGACGATGGGAGCGAGCACACTCGATGCGACACAACAGTTACGATGCAATGAACGAGTTCAATGCAACCACTGACGACGACCAGGCCTCGAAGCTTTTTACAGATGGTCGACCCAATGGCAGCCGATCCCGGTCCCGATCCCGGAGTCGTCCCAGGAACCGCACAATGCGTGTATCGAGGTCCCGGAGCCGCCCTCGGACCCACTCCCGCAGCGCGCGAAGTGGGACCCCAACCAGATCTATATCGCGAGGCTACTCCAGGTCTCGTTCTGGTTCACGTCACGGTTCCCGTTCAGGTTCCCGACACGGATCACGCTCCGGCTCCAACTCAGGTTCCGGGCCTCATGCCAGTTCCAGGCCTCACCCCAGTCTCACCGGGGTCTCGCGTCAACGATCGCCTAGCCCATCGGCACCACCATCGCCAGGCAACGTCAGCAAGAATAAGCGGGGACCTCTCACTTGGGCGGACGCCGTCCGGAGAAAAGGAAACACTACATCACAGGTAGGGTCGGGATCACTCCCAGAGCATGATACACACAACACCTCTGAGATAGCGATCTTAAAGCAGGAAAATGCGATGATGAAAGAAACAATACGCAAACTCACAGTCGCAATTGCCGAACTAAAAACTGACAGAAACGCACGCGCTGCTATGCCCCCAACCGACAACGACGACAATGCAGTCACTCCGTTGCAGCCGCAACCCGTAGGCGTTGGTAACGACGACGGCGAGAGCGCACCCAAGAAACGCGCGGTCGCCCACGACCAGCCAGCTTTAAAGGAAGAGTTAGACGACATTAAGAGCACGCTATCGGCGATTAAGGAAAGCCTTCGCTTTCTTGGCGAAAGCATGGCTCTCGTGCAGTCTACTCTCGCGGTACACGGTAATCGTTTGGGCCAAGTGGAGCAATATCTTGATCACGTCGTCGCCCCTGCCGTTGCCGCGGATAAGCCGTTGTCGCAACGTACAGCCGTGTCCAGTCCACCGCATCACGCGGCCCTTATGCACCCGCCGGGTGCTCAGGCCAACTCTTAATGCTTCAAGATGGCCAGGGCCAATTGACGAGTTGCGAATCTGGCAATGGAACTGCAGGAGCTTCACCCACAAGAAAGCTTTCCTGCAGCAATACCTCCGTAGCCACGAAGCCAAACCTCACATCATGCTATTACAAGAGACTGTAGTACCAACCGCCACGTTTTCCGGATACCAGTGGTTGCCCGGCCCCTCGGGAGGACGCGGTATCGCCACCTTGGTCGCTAACAAGATTACCTGCACAGCGCACAGTCTCAATGTGCCCGAAATTGAGCACGTTATGGTCGAAATCCTCCCTGGAAACATATCACAACAAAGCGTATACATGCTCAATGTATACAGTAGTCCCAGCCACCATAGACAAAGATTCACACGCTTGTTCCAGAAAGCTGTCCGCCTCGCGGGGCCTAACCCGCTAGTGATTGCAGGCGATTTTAACGCTGCGCATAGCGCCTGGGGCTACACGTACGACACACCCAAAGGTAACGAGCTTTGGAAAAGTGCGAATGACATGGGCCTTATTCTCATTACGGACAAGGCCTTCCCCACTCGCACTGGTACGTCCACGCAAAGAGATACTACGCCGGATCTATGCTTCGTCAAGAATATCTCCGACGCCCACTGGTCCAACCTCGCGGTAGATCTCGGTAGTGACCACTTCATATTGGCTGTACACCTCCCCACAGGTAAGCAGGAAGACCAAGTCGTACACGTGGGTCGACTGGGACCTCCTTCGTAAGACCCGCGCAGAACGACCTCCTCCCGATACCCCCACCGAGCCTCGAGACGTGGACGGCCCAGCTCAAAGCTGATGTAAACAAGGCAACGAAAACTATCACCACAGACCTTCCAACCGAAAGGATGGACAGTCGTCTCGCCCACCTACTAGAGGCCAAACAGTCTCTATTGGCCCGGTGGAAGGGCCAGCGCCTTAATCGGAGGTTACGCAAACGCATATCTCAGCTGAACAAGACCATGATGGATCACTGCCGCATCCTTTTAAAACAGCAGTGGGACGAAATTTGTAATTCCATTGATGGTCAGGTTCGAAATGGCAAAACGTGGAACTTACTCAAACACCTCCTCAATGAAACCAACACCCGCACAAATCAGCGTCATTCGATCGTGAAGATACTTCATCAGGCTAAACAAACAGTGTCACCGGAAGATGTTGTCAAGAACCTCGTGGAAAAATATCTCCCGCTCCCCACGGGCCCTGTGACCCCTCACCCTGATTACTCTGGCAGCAACAACACTAACTTAGACGCCGAGTTTTCTATTGAAGATGTACGCCGAGCTCTCCATGAGCTCAATGGCCGCTCAGCCCCTGGCCCCGATGGCATCACCAACAAGCTCCTACGCAACCTGGACGATTCTTCCGTCACTTACCTCACTGACACTATCAACGAGATATGGAAAAAGGGTGAGATACCCGATGCTTGGAAACTAGCTCACACGGTTCTGATACCCAAACCGGGAAAGGCGCCGAGCCTAGATAACCTACGCCCCATATCTCTCACGTCGTGCGTGGGCAAAGTGGCTGAGCACGTCGTCCTTAACAGGGTTGGTCGGTACCTCGAAGATAACGACTACATCCCGCACCACATGATTGGCTTCCGACCAGGGTTATCCACTCAAGACGCCATGTTACTCCTAAAGCATCAAATTCTAGATGGCGGAAATACTCGGGACACTCGTGCAATACTCGGTCTCGATTTAGAAAAGGCCTTCGATACCATAACGCACTCGTCAATCTTGAAAGCGATCGCAGCCCTCGGCCTAGGTCATCGATTTTACTACTTTATCCGCTCTTTTTCTCACTCGGCGCAGAGCCGTCCTCCGCGTAGGAGACCTAGTGTCGGAAGAAGTGGAGCTCGGACAGCGGGGCACTCCTCAGGGATCCGTCCTCTCACCCACGCTCTTCAACCTCGTGATGATCGGGCTTTCCGAACGACTTTCAAAAATAGACGGGCTAAATCACACTATCTATGCGGATGATGTAACCATATGGTGCTCCACAGGGTCGGATGGCTTCATTGAGTCCGCCCTGCAAGAGGCTATCGACACCACCGAGTCTTACCTCGACCACACCGGTCTCAGGTGCTCACATGCGAAGTCGGAGCTGTTGATATATTTGCCCAAACGCCGGGGTGCCAAGCCCAAAGGGTGGAAACCTCCGGCGGAACCGCAATATCACCCTCCACACCAGAGATGGTCGTACTATACCCAGGGTAGACACCATCAAGGTCCTCGGCATGATCATCGAGTCCCGCGGAACCAACACCCAAACAGTACACAAGCTCAGGACTAAGACCGAGAATGCCATACGACTCGTACGTAGAGTAGCCAACAGGCACCATGGCCTCAAAAGAAGACAACCTGCTGCGTCTCGTACACGCATTTGTTTTGTGCCATTTTACGTACGTTGCCGCTATACACAAGTGGCTACGTGCCTGAGCGCGATCAACTCAATGCGCTTATTCGCAAGGTGGTCAAACGAGCCCTTGGCCTCCCTATCACCACTCCAACGTACAAACTCCTCGAGCTTGGCGTACATAACACGCTAGAAGAGATCGCCGAAGCTCAGGAACGTTGCAATTGACCCGACTCACTACAACCAAGGCGGCCGCCATATTCTGCGCGAGCTCGGCTTCTCTCCTCGAGGGCCAGGGACCTCCCCTAGAGTTGACTCTAATTCCCCGTGAAATCCGCGACCTTATTACGATCGCTCCCATACCACGAATGTACACCCCGAATACAACAGAAGCCAGGCGCCTTGCGGCGGGCGACCGCCATTCTCAAGCGCATAGACATGGAAGCAGACAACGTCTCGTTCGTGGACGCCGCTGCCTATCGCACAACCAAGCCTTCGCTGCGGTCGCGGTATCATCCGCGCAGCAGACTCTTACCTCAGCCACAATCCTCGCCCGAACACCGAAGTAGCGGAGCAAGTAGCTATAGCTATAGCTATGCGCGACAGCAAACGGGAATTCATCTACAGCACTCCAGGCCGGCCATCAAAGCCTTCGAAACGCGGAGTCCATCTCCGACCAGGCGTTACGTTATCCTGCGCAATGCGGACCCCGAGTGCCCTGAAGCACCACACTGTCATCTGGTTCCCCCGCCCATCTCGGCCAGGTGCCGGGTGCCCTACCCAACCTCAACGAGATTCGCCCATGATGCAGCGCGCGCACTTACCGACGCCACTGCCACAGGGCAACCTCATCTTGCTGGGTTGGATACCAATCGGGATGCAACCAATTACGTACAATGAATTACAAAGCACTTTTACTTGGAACGCCGCATTTTTCCACCCCCACATCCGAAACTTAAACCGACCGCAGCATTAACCCTACGCCTATTACAGACACACACGTACCCAAACCTTGCCACGCTTCACGTTTTATTATCCCGATGCATACCCCAGCGACACATGCCCATCATGTGGACACACAGCGACACTCGAACATATGCTCTGGGAGTGTTAGAACAACTCCTCCCGACTCTACCTCAAGCAAGTGGGAGAGGTCCCTCAGGAGCTCACTTCTCGCCGACCAGCGATGGGCCGTCCAGCAGGCCCACGAAGCGGCCGCCAGGTACTCCCTGTCGGTCCCTACGTGGGAGACCGCCCGCTACGCGCTAAGCGCGTCCTGCAGGACCGAAATAAAGTTTTTCCATTCCATTCCCCTGCCTCCTAGAGAAGCCTGACGCCGCCTCCGACACG
>WOVY01013997.1:0-2500 GCA_013436015.1 Rhipicephalus annulatus
GTGCGTAATTTCTCTCTATATCAGGAGACTGGCACTAATGCCGACAATTCGCCGAAACTCTATTAGCACTTCTCCGCTAGCTTCCATCGGTAAACAGCTTAGTTTTTTTTTCCTTGCGCTGCGTTCTACTCTGCCGAAATAAATACATTATTTCGCTAATCAGGTTTATTCCACGCGCATTATAGCCATGTCATTATTGGCTCCGCATTCATTGTTAATGGAGTTTTCAGAGAAACTCGAAGCTATTTTCTCTCCAACTCGTTTCATTGAGAACTGAAGGAAAGCGGTGAGTCTGTTCCGCATAGAGATTACTCATCCGAACAATTTTTTTCGTGCCTTTTGTGCGGAAGAAATGAAGCGTGACTCATCGCTTATTACACTCCCGTCAGTTTTTTTTTATTTCTCTCTCCAGTGGGCATTTTCTCGAGTATCGCGAAAGGGCCTGGCGGTGCGCCTTTGTGCTGAGATTGCACGGTTACGACTTTCAGAACGCAACCTGTGGTCATTGGGCATTCTCAACGGATCGTTGACGAATTAAAATGACCTCAGCGGGCAATCACTACTTACATCACGCACTAGTATGTAGGACCGACAACGAAGATATATGAAATTGGAGGATCACCGCCTGGGTTTTCAATGACACACAGCAGGTTTTCTGCAACTGTTTGTGTTGTTTTGTGCTGTATTATTGTTTTTATTCCATGCCTTTTTGTTTTCATTGTGCTTTATATATTTTTGCTTCTATGATTCTAACAGCTGCTTGTACTTTTATATTATTTGTAATGATCACCGAGGGTCCCGTTGCAGTCTTGTACTTTGGGACCCTCTTCTGTATATTTTACTCCATGTAACTACTTTATGACATGATAATAAACTGCTTGATTGATTGATAAAAAAAAAGCCCGGGAACCAGAAACGCCATTTAATCGGGCCGCTGGTGTTCTACGTGTCCGTGCTCGTTTGTGAACTAGGTGTGGCGATGCGCACATGCATTTACTAGTAAACAAACAGAGGCATTATCATTCCGTTGCTCGTCTCTGATTCTCGCTATTAAAAACGAGGATGTTCTCGAATAGGGGACTTGAATGTTCTCGGGGCCCCAAAAAGATAGCGTAGAGACCACTGGGCATGCGCAAGACGCGGACAGCTAGTGTTGGGGTTTAAGCGTTCGGGACGCTATTTGTCGATTTTAGCCGGAGCCCTGCAGAGCCTGCCCCAAAAGCTTCGCGTTAGAACAAACGCAATAGCACCCGCTGAAGCGATGTGCAAGGGCCGTCGCTTCATGGCCTATCATAGAATCGGGGCATTGCAAAGTGCCGCAGACCATTTTCGAAAACTCTTAGCTTCTGCTGACCTAAAGCGAGCACCCAAAAGATCTTTGGGGCCTCAACCGTGTGGTACCCCTATTCTAAAACTTCCTATTGAAGACGATAGTCTTTCTTGGGGTACTTCGATGCCCCGCCACGGTGGTCTAGTGGCTAAGGTACTCGGCTGCTGACCCGCAGGTCGCGGGATCGAATCCCGGCTGTGGCGGCTGCATTTTCCGATGGAGGCGGAAATGTTGTAGGCCCGTGTACTCATATTTGGGTGCACGTTAAAGAACCCCAGGTGGTCAAATTTCCGGAGCCCTCCACTACGGCGTCTCTCGTAATCATATGGTGGTTTGGTATGTTAAACCCCACAATCAAATCAATCAATTGGGTACTTCGACGCAAAAATATTGGTCTGTCTGTCTGTCTGTCTGTCTGTCTGTCTGTCTGTCTGACATTTGTTTGTTTATCCGTCGTGACGATACCACAAACGGCTCCGAATGATACCTCAAACCTGCCAACCCCATCCGCAGCACCATTATGCTCAAGTTTAAGCGTTCATACTGTGTGATTTTCCATTAAAAAGCAATAGTTGTGCATATCTGTAGCACAATAACAACACGTCAATATTTTGTATGTGTGTATTTGTACTAAGGAAGGCATACACAAGTAATTCTAAGGACTGTAGCGTTTACCACGTTGCGCTGCCAATGCAACGGTATGCTCAAAAAGGCAAGTGTTTCCAACGCTTTTTGTAAGACGACACGGTGGTGGCACCTGCCCGTCGCTTTGCGTTCTACACCTTATCGCCTCCGAGACAGGTGCGCACGCCTTCCTTTCGTTTTCGAAGATAACTGCCAGATGGCGCTTGTGTCTAACGTGTCTCGATGTGCTCGTTTGCTTTCGCTGCACGGATCGAGACACTCTTAATGCAGCGTCTCCAGAATACATTCACCGATTTTCTCAGCAGAACATCAAATAAACGTTTTGTTCACTCTCTCCAGACGCAAGTCTATCGTCTTTCGACGACATTTGCAGTGAAACATGCATATACGGGGCCATTCTTTTACTTTTTACTTTGGCCACATGGTACTGGGTGGCACCGCTGCCTTAGGCAAACTCTATATCTATCTATCTATCTATCTATCTATCTATCTATCTATCTACTATCTATCTATCTATCTATCTAT